>PVJO010001958.1:0-156463 GCA_004026905.1 Hystrix cristata | reverse complement strand
TTCTTGTACCAGAGAAACCATCTGATATGTACTTGTGTGTCTGATTTATTTAACTTCAGAGTATGTTCTCAAGGTTCATCCATTTAGCTAGAAATGTTTGAAGTTTATCCTTTTTATGACAGAGTAGTACTCCATTGTGTTAAAAAAAAAAAACAAACACATCTTTATCCAGTCATCAGTTGGTGGGCATTTGGGTTGTTTCTGTGATTTAGCTATTACAAACTGTGTTGCTAGACCCATGTCTAAACTAAAATCGAAGTGGATCAGAGATCTAAACAGTACAATAGAAACACTTAATTTGTTGGAAGATAGAATAAGAACTCTTGACGACATAGGTGTAGGCCAAGACTTTATGAATAAAACTCAGACTGCACGAGGAATACTGCAAATAATCACTGACTGGGATCGCATGCTATTAAAAAGCTTTTGTACAGCAAAAGAAATCACCAAACAGAGTGGGGAGACAACCCACAGAGTGGGAAAAAATTTTTGCCAGCTGTTCCTCAGACAAATGTCTAACACTTAAAATATATAAAGAACTCAAAAAAATCAGACTCCCCAAATTTAAAGACCCCGATCCAAAAATGGGCAACTGAAATGAATAGAAATTTCTCACCTACCTCCTTATGTTTGCCAGATCCGTGCTGCACTGTGATCTGCCTGCTATTTGGCCTCCTCAGCACCCATTTTCCTCCCACTACCATCAGCAGGGTATCCGCTTTCCTCAGGGAAACCTTCTCACGTTGCCTTTCAGCGTGTGCGGAGTGTCGATCCCGTCCCAGGATACGTAGTGGAGGACCCACCCTGTCCTGGCCCGCACAGGACCACAGACATCTCCCTGGCCATGGCGCCGGTCCCCAGACAGGTCTGAGAGCTTCAAAAGCCAACACAGCTTGCAGATGCTGGCCTTAGCTCCAGCCTGCCTAAAGCACTTTCCCCGATTGTACATTTCTTCGATCAGTTTAAATTGCAGCCCCCAGATGCAAGCTGGCTAGCCACGCCACTCTAAACGCATAATGTCCTTTCGCATTTTAGAGGATCGTTCTCACAGGGCGGAAAAGACAGATTTTGTAGCACGTTTACCCACTAATGTGCCCTAAATTAAAATTCTCACCCAGCTGCACAGCTCCCTGGTCCCCTTCAGTCACCCCCCACAGAGAGCTGGGTCCTCGAGGGTGGTCCTTCTAGTTGAGCCTAATTAACGATGTCATCAGTCGAGCAGATTGGGCACAGGCCTTATGGGGAGATCAATTAAAAAATAAATCGGTGTTTCTCAAAGTGGAAAGGGACATGTGGAGAGAGGAATCTTCTTTCAAGTCTTGAGAGGAACTCGTTGGGAACAAAGGTAGTCTTGGATTGGCTTTGCGACGTGCACACAGGAGGAAAATGCACGCGAGGGAGATCTCAGGGGGCAGGAAGTGGTTCCGCGCTTTCCCAGCCAAAGGGACAGGAAAGTCCGGAGCTCTGGCTGTGAGCGGCCTTGCACTGGACGGTCCTCCTTTCTCAAACAAGGCTGCCTGCTCGGCGGTGTTGAGCGGACAACTTGAACGAATGCATGATCTGCAAATCAGACTGGACCTTTCTCAGCGTCTCGTTGCAGTCTGTGGATCTCACACAGATGTCGTTATCCGAGGCAAAACCAGAACCACATACACAGGTGCCCGCATGCCTCGCGCCCTTCGGTCACCCGCCAGTGCGTCCTGCCGGCCCTCCCTCCCGCTGCAGCCCCAGGAGATGGTGACAATTTAGTTAGTGAGCGGGCACGATCAGGCCCTCGGCCTCCTGGCTCTTTGGCCCCTACAGTCCTAAAACGGGGAGATGCGGTTTCCTGGGGCCGGCGCTGGGCCTTGCCTCACCGAACGCTGTCCAGACAGGAGTGATACAGGGTGAAGGAGGATGGTGAGGTCTCCCCCAAGCAGGGATCCCGCAAGCGATCAGATGGCCTAGAGTGCACGGTGACTGCTGCTTCAGCCTCCTGAGATCTGGAAGCCACATCTGCTCCTCCTCCGTGCCGTCCCTGGCACCGCCCCCGCTGGGCTCTGGAGCGATGGGCCGGGGCTGTCCACGGGCTCCGAACACTCTCCTGGCAGCACACACAGCAGGTCCGTGACCCAGCTGTGTGTCCCCCGACCTGGACTTTTAGGGACACACCCTTATCACATGACGTTGGCACTACTGGCTTTTTTGTTTTTTTATTTATTTGGGGGAAGGAAATCCGTTTTCTCTTAGAACAGTAAGAAGGGAACTCCCGCTGGATGGAAATCATCAGGATGGAGTCTCCCTGGGCGCTGCTGGGGTGGGAAGGCGTGCTGTCCCCAGTGGCAGAAATGGAAATTACCAGACTCTTGGGACCAGACTACAGGGCGTGGGTTTCACTGTGGTCTCCAAACCAACTCAGTCATGTCTGTATCGTGAGTAAAATCGTGTGTGTCCATAACAGCTGAGAGGAAAGTTCAACGCTGATGTTTCTGCTACCTCCAGTTCACTGTTGGGAACATATCAGACATTTTCTGTGTACGTAGATTTGTGTATTATAAAGCTGTGCTCCTGTTGCAATACTGCTTCTGCGATGGCTCCTTTCTTCCTGACTGCACACATCAGGAAGATTTCTGTGCTGCACGCATCCCTCGCACGTTTCCTGGCACCCTGGGGTGGCCGTGGCCATGTCTGCCGTGCAGGCCTGTTTCGGATTCCCGGGCCGTTTCCCCTGTTTCAGGTTTTCCAAAGGACAGTGATGGCCTGAGACTGCTCACACACAGATGCCACAGATGCTCTGAGGTGACTGTGCCACTTTGGGGCTGCCAGAAGGCAGACAGTACGGGTCCCGGCGATCTGCTCACTTCTCCCCGCGCTGTCTTCTTCTCCCGTTAGACGGCCAGGCCGCACGTGGAGTGGGTCCCCCACCTCCTGTTCCTTTCCTCCGCAGTGCTGTCTTCAGGCTAGAATCCCTCAAGGAACAGCAGTCCCCGGCTGCTCCATACCGACCACGTCCAGGCCTGCGGCGTGGCTCGAGGCATGGCACTTGGATGTGGCCTGGGCTGGGGCTCACTGCCCTGCAGGACGTGTGTCGTGGTGTTTTGTGGGGACCGGTGGGGTGGGCGAGTGTCAGGAGAAGAGCTCAGAGATGAGATTAAAGCCTTGGTGCTCCAGCCTCCCAGGGAAAAGAGCCAACCTGTTTATTTAGCGTCAGGAGCTCAAATAGTGACCTGAATCCAATCCAGCATCAGAAATACCATAAAAGGTCGGGGCCCGGCTGGTCACGGGGCTGAGCGCACACAGCGGCCGGGGCTGGCACCTGCTCTGCTCCAGACTCTGCTGGAGCAACTCGGCCGGGCCCAGCACTCGGCACCCCAGTCCCAGGACGAGGCTCGAGGGAGGACAGGCGCGTTTTCTCGGCAGCCACCGCCTTGACTCATTAGTGGGGCTGGCGTGGGGTGTTTCCACCTTCTCTGCAGGTGCTTGGGAAGAGCCCGCAGTGGGTGGCGAGAGATGCTGATGCTGGCATCACGCAGCCTCATGCGCCTGATGATCAGCCCAGAGCGCAGACGAGGGGCCAAGCGCGGCCGGTCGCGCAGTCAGCGGGGAAGAGCCCGCGGCTCGTCCGAGGTGAGAGTGGGGCAGGTAATCAGATCTGATCTTGCTTGTGGCAGTGCAGAGATGCTGCATCCTGGGCTGTTTAAAGGCACTTTCCCCGAGTTTGTCAGACCAGCCGAGGTGCAAGAACGCAGCATCTGTGGCAGGTCACTCCCCCAGGAGCTCCCACAGGCCTCGCCGGCTCCTTTAACAGCAGAGCATCGCAGTCCACTCGCGGGCGACAGAATGGTCGTGGGCTGCGGTGCCCGTGGGCTTCGGAGCGTGCCCACCGGGCCGTCTATCAGCAGAGCTGGCGGGCTGCCACCCCCAGGTCTGGCTTCGTACCCTGTAAGTGCAGATGTCGGGCCACCGGCGCACCTCACACTTTTTGGAGTGTATCACCCAGTAAGAAATACACTGCGCATCCCAACCTGGAGAATGTGTGTGGATGTGATTGTGTATACACCGACACAAATCCACACACGTGTGCACATTATGCAGATGTGCAACTGAGTGTCTTCATACAGCAGTCCTGTGCTGTGTGCAGTGGCATTTGTATTTCTTTTCTGCTCCATTTGACCTGTTTTGATTCTTTAAATGTTTGTCTGGATCCACCAAGTTGCTTTTCCGCCCTGCAAGTTTGCCGCCAGCCCGTGTGCACGGCTGCCTCTCTGGACCACTTCTGGGGGCCCGCAGCAGGGAGGGCGGCGAGCGTGTTGGCAGAACCGGCATACACAGGCGCGGGGCTTCTTTCCGCTCCGCTTCCTGCAGTCGCGAACTGGTGGGCATGGCAGCGCTGGGCTTGCGGCTGGGATGCGGAGACAGCCCGTGTGTCTGGGGTCTGTGCTTCCCAGGCAGGCGCCCCGGGCCGTCAGCTCCACATTCCTAACAGCTGGCGTTAAGCCTGGTGCGTGCTCGGTGCATTGATGGGGGAGCAGAAAAATGTGGTCAGCTCTGTCTCTGTCTCTGTCTCGTCTCTGTCTTTTAAAGATTAACCTTTAGGGAAGATTCCACAGTCTGCTGTACAATGCTATTGTTGTTCTAGCATCACTTTAATTAAACTAGCATCTAAACTAGCACTAAAACTAGCATCACTGTAATCGAGGGATCCCTGTGAGGCAGGTACTGTAAGACACTAAATAGCATGCGAGAAAGGGAAGGGAGCACTTTTTAAGGAACTCCGGAGCTGGTTGTAGTGGCACGTATCTGTCAGCCCAGCACTCAGGGAGGCTGAGGCAGGCAGATCAACGTGGACAATTAGTGAGACCCTCCTAACAGAAAAAAGAAAAGGAGCTGGGGATGTAGCTCAGAGCGAGGCCCTGTGTTCACTCCCTAGTACCACAGAAAAGACATAAGGAAAGAAGGAGGGAAGGAAAGAGGAAGGAAGGAAAAAAAGGCAGAAAGAGGGAAAGAAGGAAAGGAAGAATTAAAAAGAAGTAAACGGAGAAGGAAGAAGCAGCAGCGCAGTGTGGTGTGATGTTTACCTGTAAGGAGCTGGCTGAGGCAGCATGTGGAAGGGGAGCCCCTGCTCCACGCAAGGGGCAGCCCTGGAGCCGGGCTTTGCAGCCTACGTAGGAGAGCGAGGAGGGCCCCGGAAGTAGGAACTGCAGGCAGATGGAACAGTTGGAGAACAGCTGGGCCTGCGGGGCGCGTGAGGGGCAGTGATCTGTGTGTGCCGCTGAAGCTCAGCACCCGGGAAGCAACCGGGCAGGGTTGTGGCAGCCTTAGGGACACGGGACGGGGGTCTGAACCCTGGTTCCCTTGCTGCCTGCAACGGTTCAGTCGCGGCCCCCAGCATGTCCTCGGCCTGACCCTGCCCACCCTGTAACAATCGCCGGTGTGGAAGGGGCCTGGCCTGTGCCGCTGGGTTGTCCTGAGATGGGGGAGTCCTGGGCCGGCTGGTGGCCCCTGGTGACGAGCGTCCTCGGAAGGTGGACGAGCGAAGGCCGAGCGTGAGGGGTGCCGGGGGAGACATGCACTCGGGCGCTAGGTGAAGGGCCACGCGTCCCGGGGGGACAGGAGACACATCGTCCCCGAAAGCCTGTGCAGGGAGCCAGTCCAGCCACCGTCACACTTCGCCCGCTCCTGGCTCCCGGCTCCTGGCTCTGACGCACCCCCGTGCTTAGCGCGGCGTCCGGCCTGCTGGGCCCCGCTGATCGACTGATAACAGTTAAAGGCCTGCCTGTTACACTTGGAGGTTGAAACCTTGAGAGGGCTGCTTGAGAGGAGACGCTGCGGGCAGGGGACCGCGTGTCTGTGCCATCCTGGAGAGAGGTGCCTCTTCCTGGCTGTCACAGTCCCACCTGCAGGTCCCCGTGTGGCCCCGAGTTCCGATCCCAGCACAGAGCAGCCGCCACTCGGCTTCGCGGGGCTCCTCTGCTCCCGCCATGTTCCTCTGCCTTCTCTTTCCCAGCAGAATGGTCCGGATGGTCGTAGCTGCCTTGCAGACGCTGCACGCAGATGGCCCAGAGCTCACACAGCCTTGCACGTGAATCCCAGCGGACCCGCGCGTCCTTTCTGATTTAACAGGGATCATGAGATGTGGCAGCGTGGACACACGCGCTCGTCTGCAGGTCCCCAACGATGGCAGGGATGGAGCAAAGAAGGCAGGAGCTCAGGAGGACAGAGAGCCTGGGAGGGAGGACGCCACGCGCAGGGGTGGCAGTGAGCTGGGGAGCGGCCAGACAGGGACGAGGGTCTCAGGGGTCTCTGAGGCAGGACACGGCTGCTTGGCTTCTGGGACTCAGACCAAGCTCAGCCATGAGCGGTTCTGGGGCTCCAAAGATGCCCAGGGGTGGCTGCTCCGAGAGGCTGCATCTGTGGTCTGCGAATCAGCTGGGCCCGAGCCCTGTTGTGGCCTCTGCATCCTGCCTGGGCCTCCCTGGGTCCCACTGCGGGGCTTGGCCCATGGCTCGCCACACACAGCATCGTGGCAGGATGCTGTGTGGGATCGGAGTGGACAGGAAGGGTGCACAAGAGGGAGGGCCCTGTGGGGTCCTCTTCCAAGCTCCCAAGTTCTAGTCACCCTGACTCCTTCCCTTTGTCACGCTCCGCCCTGGCAGCGGCAGCCAGCCCTGCCCTGCGGGACTTCTGTATGAGACGTCGGTGTTGTCCCGTGGGGGGCCAGCATCCCCGTTCCCGGCCGCCCTGTGGCCCAGATCCAGGAGAGTTGGGTCACCTTCAGCGGAGGCCGCGGTCCAGCAGCCGCCCCAGACTCATGACTGCGAGCATTTGAGTGCAGGTGTCCTGAAGCGCCCGCAGGTGTGGGAGGGAGAGCTCCGCTGTCATGGACTCTGAGGCCGCGGGGGCTTTGGTTTTGTTCTGTTTTTGTTTTGATTTTTCATTTAGTTTTACTTTATAGTGCCAGGGCGTGGACCCAAGACCCTTTACGCTGAGTTACTTGCCCAGCCCTACTTTAATTTTTCACTTTTAGCCAGGGTCTCAAGAAGTCTCCATAAGTTTTTATCTTTGTGCTTCTTGCCTTATGGCTGCAAAATGGCTGCCACAGTGCCAGACATGTCATCGTCATCTTCTCCCCAAGCTTGAAGAAAGAAGCAAAGCCCAAATCCTTTCTCCCCAGGCAGCCCTGTCTTTTTGGCAAGGATAAGGATCTCCATAGCTGACTCCCTTTCCATGTCATGATTTAGAAATCCGTTGCAAGCTGAACCTGGGGCCTGTCATTGCCTGCAGGGAAGCAGTTACCGAAAGTGGTCGATATGGATTAGAAGTGGGCTGTGGGGATGGAGCCAAACCTGTTTTCCTCCAGCTCAGGGTCTGGGTCTCGGGGCACTTCCTGTCCACCCCCGAAGCCAAGGCACCTGTCTTGCCGGCTGGCCTCCGCTGCCGCACTGCACGCCCAGGGCCGCGGGGCGTGCCCGCTCCTCTCCCGAAAGCCTGAGGGGCCACATCCCTTAGTGAAGCGTGCCCATTGCTAGGACAGGCGTCCTAAGAGGCCGACTTGCACCGGTCCCCCTCTGTGTCCCCGAGCTGCACGGAGCTCCTGAGGAAAGAGGACGTGAGTGCCGCGCCCCCGGGATGCACTCCCAGCCGTGTGGCTGGACCCCGGCGCCACCCCGCCTCCACCCCGGAACTCTGATTCATCTGCCTGCATCTGATTGTCCTCGGTGACAGAAAGCGGGTGCCTGAGCTCGGGTCACCCCGTGAGGGAGAAGATGCTGAAAGGGAGGGCAGAGGGCCTTTTTATCCAGCGTCACACCTGGTGAGACACAGTCACCTCCGCTCTTCCTCCCAAGTGGAAAGTTCCCCCTAAAACTAATTTTCCAGCGATCCTCATAGACTGAGTCTTTCTGCAGGTGTTTTATGGGATAAGCTGTGTGTTCTTTCTTATTTATTTTTAAGAGCTTTATTGAAATATAATTCACATATCATAAAATCCCTTTTAAAGTTTGAAATTCAGTGGTTTTTAGTGTACTCAGGGATTCAAAGTGTCGTACAATCGGCAACACCATCATTCTCTTCAAACATCTCAATTACCTCAAACAGATGCCCTTACACACAAAACTCCTCCCTCCGCCTCTTCCCCCGGCAGCGACAGCTGTCCGTCTACTTTTTGTCTCCAGAAGTTGTCTTTTCTGGGTGTTTCATGGAAACAGAATTATACACCATGTCATCTTTTGTGACTTGCATCCTTCACCTGGCGTGGAACTTCTAGTGCTCTTTGCGTAGCCTCTGTTTGTACCTTGTTCTTTTTATGGCCAAATTGTATTCTACTTTATGCATGGACTTCAGTTTTTTAATGCTTTTATCAGACATTTGGGTGGTTTCCACCTTTTGGCTGTTGCAGATGATATCGCTGTGACTATTTAGACACAGAGTTTTGGAGTGGACATACACATTCAGTTCCGTAGCAGTAGAATTGTGGGGTCATTGGCGACGCCGTGTTTAGCATTTCGAGGAATTGCCAAGGTGTTTTCCGAGTGACTGCACCACTACAAGCCTGTATCTCAGACTCGGTGTGTGTGTGCTGCAAACACCAACACCCCATCTGCCCTTACTGCCGGCTAAATGGACAGGTGTGACACAGGTGAAGAATGTGGCGGGCAGAGCTGCAGAACCTTCTGTCCCCGTCGCCACTCTGAGCACCAGTTCACGACCAGGAGCAGGCCCAGTGATTGCGGAGAAAGACAGAACGCCCTGCGCTTAGCGGCCGCCTGGGAGCAGAGTGATCTCGAACAGGTGGGTGTTCATGTCTGGGCCTGCATGCCGATCCTAGGTCAAACCTCACCTCCATCGATTTCTTTTCTTTGCAGTGGCGTAGGACGTTATTCTTTGTGGCCGCTTCCCCAGCTTTTTGCCCCCCTCGTGGCCACGGTCCCTGCTACCTACGCCTTCTCATTGGTGATCACGCTTTCCAGGCTGCAGACGGTTGGGAAAATCGCGTCTCTGGGCTGGCCATGCACGTGGCCCTCAGACAGGATTCCTGTGCCTGATGTTTTTCCTGTGATGAATTATTTCTGCCCGCAGAGATGAAGTCAGTAGGCTACCATGGAAGAGATCAAGCTCCTTTTGCAGTCTTCCCCAGCAGCTTCTACTTTCCTGTGGCTTCCTTTTGGCCTGTGGCCTTGGGGAGCTTGCTTGTTTGTTTGAGCTCTGTCCAGTGAGTTTTGGCCATTGTGGCTCCAGTAGCCAGGAAGAGGGACACAGCTTCCTGGTCCCGGGGAGGTTTGTGCTGCCACTGCACACCCAGATTGCGGTGGGAAGAGGTTGGTGGCCCGCGAGCCCTCGGGATGAGGACATGTGTCTGGAGAGGGGCAGGTTGGTGATGATGAGGAGAAGGTGGCAGGGTAGGTGGTGAGAAGCCACGCGGCCCAGACTAGGGGGTCCCCACTTGGGTGACTCTAAGAACCTGACAGGTTCTGGAGATGACTAGAGGGTGGGGAGATAAATAGGTGAGGAAGGAAACTGTGTGTTGAAGCGGTGGAGTTGGGGAGCTCTTTATGCTGAAGAACAGCTCTGCCTCTCAAGCACCATGGTGGGAACAGCAATCTACACGTGTGGAGATACAACTGCGACTACCCGCTTGCTGTCCAGTGTCACTTTGCTGGTCTGCGTGTTGCACTATTTTATACAGGTCCCAGAGAGGGGAAGAGAAGTACATAAAGAGACTCGATTCTCCTTCTCAGAGACAGAGAGATGGAGAAAAACAGAGAGAGGGAGAGAAAAACATCACAAATAAAGAGAAGACTGTAGTAAAAACTAAGCGAGGAGACACTTTTCAGCTGTTGGGTTCACTGCAACCTGCAGGTCTGGAGACACAGTCTGTTGGTGACGTCACGGAGAATCCACGCCGCGCTTTGCTGGAGGCGGGTGGCCGCTGTGGCATGGCGGGATGGACAGTGGCTGTGGCAGAGCTGGCTCGCGGTCACCCATGATTTGTGTCCATGTCCACAGTCATCCAGATGTCGCTGGAGACAAGCCAGCAGCCCCCTCTGCAGACATATTTCTAGGACGGAGTGAACATTTCTTAACCAAAATGGTTGGCAGTAGAAAATTTTCAGATTTTTGTCATTTTTTCAGATTTTAGCATATTTGCATAATCTTTACCTGTTGAGCGTTCTTGACCCAAAAATCCAAATCCCAAATTGCTCCCAATTCCAAAATTTCTTGAGCATCACGTTGGTGCTCATGAAGATTCGGATTTTGGATGTTCAGTTTAGGGACACTCAGCCTACATTCATGTAGTAAAGTGTGCGTGGGAAACTTGTGTGTGTGTGCGTGTGTAAAAATGACCCCAGTTCTCCCCCTGTTGTGTCCATGCCCTGCACGAGGACTTTGCAGCTCCTGCCACCAAGGTGTGGGGTCTCTGCTCCAGAGTCCAAGATGGGCTTGTCAGTTGCTTTGGTCAGTGGACAGGAGCAGACACCACACACACGGAGACCTGAACAGGGCTGGAGCGGTGGCACTGGTCTGTGCCGTGTGGAGAAAGGGCCCTGTCCCTGCACTATGCTCTGCAGACTGGCAAGGCTGAAGGACGGTGCAGCCTGGCCCCGCTGATCTCCCTGGAGACTGCAGGGGCAGGAGCAAGCCCAGCAGAAAGAGTATGCGCACTGGCTGTGCAGTGCAGGCCAGTTGCTCCCTGCATGTTAACCCACCGCATTCTCTGGTATTTGTTACTCAGCGGAGCTGGCTGATACACCTGCTGCTTCTGGGCCAAGGTTTCTGAAAACCACGTGTGCCCACCATCTTGTCTCACCCCCGCTGTCACCCCCGGGATAACCATGGTTCAGGCCTGCAGACGGACTCAGTGCCCAGGCAGGCAGCAGTGCCAACACTTCCCACTGGTGCTCCACACTGCCAAGCCCAGGGGCCCTCCGCCTGCTCACCCTCCTGTGACACAGGCCCTGTGGGCAGTGTGGTCACCACTCAGCCAATCACTGATGGAGAGGTTAGACGGCCTGGTCAGCATGGCGAGGAAAGAAGGCGGGAGGCCGCAGTGTCCCCTAGGTGATAGGGATGCATGCAGGTGGCGCACCGGGCATTAGCAGCCCACACCCTCCTTTGGAGAGGAAGACGGGCCCACACAGATCAAGCTGTGACGTCGTCCCCGTGTGGGCTGAGAGTGGCACAGTCAGGCCAGAATTCCTGCAGGCCACATCACCCAGAGTACGGCCAAAGCCAAGACACAGAGCCGGGGCAGCAGTGTGGAGCCTGCTGGAGAGCAGGGGGAGCCTGCCGGGGCCTGCAACTCCCTGTTCCCTCCCTTCCCCTTCTGCCTTCCCTTCTCCCATCCTGCCTCCCTCCCCCCTTCCCCTTCTCCTCCCTTCCTTCTGCCCTCCCTCCCAAGCCTCTGGCCTTCACCCCGCTCCCCTGGGGTTGTGGGGTGCAGGGAGCTGCTGCCCCCCTGAGGACCATGGCCTTCATTCACTGAAATGCAGAAGAGGAAGCCAGGAGAGCAAACTCTGACCCAGGGAAAAAAACAGTATAAATGAAATACCAAGCAGAAGGACGCCTGGGAACTGGGAGCAGTTTGTCTTCTACCAGTCAGAGGACCTGGCCCAGAAAGAAGGTGGTCTGCTTCGCATTTTGTTTGTTGCTTGTTTTTGCTTTGTTTTTTCTTTTTAACTTGTTCATTTTTCAATGAGAATTTTTCTGTTTGGTTAAAGAGGGCAGTAGAGGGCTGTAAACCAGCAGTGAGTTGGAGGAAAGCTGGGAGAGAACCAACTTCAACTTCGCTTTCTGTTTTTTGGTTTGGGAGGTGAACTCACTCACCGGCCCTTGTTAGGGCCCGCTGTGGTCCTGCACCTAACAAGGGTTGTAACCCATGGCCAGGAGACTGGCGAGTTTGGGGGAACACCGCCCCCTCCCAGTGCGAGTGAGTAGAGCGGACGGCTCAGAAGGAGGTTCCCCTTTGTCCGGAGTGAGCAGAAGCAGGCCTGCTGGGCCTGGCCAGCCAGCGATCCTGCCTTCCCCCCCGGACGGCGCAGGCTGCGCCCCTGCCAGAGGAGGTCACGTCCCAGCCGGGACTCCTCAGTCCTGTGGCCATCTGGAGCACACCCAAGAAATGTTTTGTTTTGTTTGTTTAATCTGCAGACAGCCCGTGTCCTGGGTCACGATATCGAAGCTGCTGTGAAACTTTTTCTCTTATTTCCTCTTCCCTAAAATGAATTCTGACTCGCTGGCTAGATGAGATTCTCTCTTTCTGTATTCATATTGGGCATGTAGGATTGCTTCTTTCTTTTCTCTCTTTTTTTGAGACAGGGTCACACTAGGTAGTTCAGGCTGACCTTGAACTTACTGTGTAGCCCAGGCTGGCCTTGAATTTGCAGACATCCTCCTGCCTCAGCCTCCCGAGTGCAGAGATGCCCTTGGGATATATGTGGCATTCCTACCTTTGGCTCTTACCCTTGAATGCTGCTTAGTGTGGTGGCCTAGGGAGAAACAGTCATAGCTATGGAGAAGGGCAGAGACTCCCGTCCTGAGTCTGCCACCTGCCAGCTGTGTGGCCCAGGGCAGGTGACCTTGGGCAGGTGATTGATCTTGTTTGGGCCTCAGTTTCCTCCCATGTAAAATGAATGTGTGGCCAGCAGTGCCTCCACTCAGAGGGTTCGTGCAAGACCCGTGGCTGGTGTGTGGCTGTGCTCGCAGACGCGCTCAGGGCAACACTGGGCTGCCTCTTGGCCACCTTCCCTCAAGTCCCACTCTGTTCCCCTTGCTGGGAAGAGCGCCTCAGCGGGTGGCGTGATACAGAGACAGCATGGAGGTCGTTGTTATTGTCGTTTTGCCGGCACGTGTTTGCGGCACGTGATGTTTATGTTCCTTGTGTGGAGCAGGTGCATGTACGAAACACATCTTAATTTCTTTTTCCTCCCCTTTGCTTACCCTCCCCATCTCCTGATCGCCTCCCCTTTGAGAAAGATCTAGCTCCATGCTTACTATTATCTATCCTTTGTTGTGTTATTTCTTCTACGTTGGGTTTCTCACACAAGATAAACCATGTGATATTTAAGCTTGCATGTCTGAATTACTTCACTTAACATTGTGGTGTCCGGTGCATCCATTTTCCTACAAATGACTCAAATTTATCCTTCTTTATGCCAGAGCAGTACTCCATTGTATGTAACTATCACATTGTCTTTATCCAATTCATCTGCTGATGAACATATAGGCTGCTTCTAAAATTTAGCCATAATTAATTGTGCTGCTGTAAACATCGGTGTGTAGGTATCACTGTAAACAGCGTCTTTCACTCTTTTGGGAAGATACCTAGAAGGGGAACAGCTGGGTTGAGTGGGGCCAGCTGCTCCCTTGCAGTGCACCCGCTTCCAACTGAAGGGCTCTTGCTGGGTCTTAGGTAGCTTCCAGAGGTTCTGGGGCCCTCTCAGGAATTGGGTACAAAGTGCTTTGTGTATGGCCATATTTTATGTAGACCTGCTTGGCGAATCTGTGCTTTCCTGGAGGTTAGCATGTGTCTAAACTGATGGTGCTGATGGGGGTGGCTGTGTAGTGGCTTTCCTGGGTCACCTAGAGCTCCAGTGGCCTGTGCAGCTCGGAGCTGTCCACTCGCCTTACTTGCAATTAGGGGACTCTGCAGAACAGCGCCTCATGCTGCCTCCAGGTCTCGGGTTTTCATCTGAGTAATTCACACTCCCCTTGCTCTCAATTAATGTGGATAATAAAGAGTGGATGCATTTTGGAGGCCCAGACTGCAGCACAAGAGTGTTTGTTTTCTTTCTAAAATTTAGCAAACATTTAAAAAGAAAGGGTGGCGAGCTCAGGGTACTCCTGTTGGGTTCTTGCTGTGGCTGCGCAGCGAACAGTACAGCGGGTGTTGGTGCTGCAGGGGCGGCCTTACACGTGCCTGCTCTGGAGCCACCCAGCTGCTCCTTAGTGGTCAGGCAGGCAGCGGGACTGTCTGTCTCTCCCGTGGTGCCCAGTGCAAAGCTACAGGTGGACCCTCCTTTTAAAAACAGTCCTGTGCTTCAAAGCCGAGATGCTGAGCATGAAGCCGAGCACAGTGTCTTTCTCAGCCGGCCCTGCGGTCCCCTCTCCCTGGGCACAGCCCCCGCAGGGACCCTGGGGCGCGGGTCTCTCCCTGTCTTCCTGCGCCCTGGTTACGCAGGCCGTGTCTGCTCTGGCTCTCTGGGGTCTGTCCCCAGGGCCCCTGCTGCCCACTCCCTGCTCTGCTCCCGTCCCTGCTCCAGTGTCACTACGGCAGAGCCTCCCCAGCCCTCGCGCACAGCACCTCCACGCTCTGGGTTTGTTTGTCCGTGGCCAGCACACGCTCTGGTGACACGTGAGCTCTTAGAGGGAGGGACTCGGCAGCGTCTCTCTTGCGGGCTCTGAAAGCCTTGCGCAGTGCCGGGGACCCAGTCACGCTCCGGATCTGGGCGTGCATGAGCTGGGGTGCCCTTTGCTGAGAAGGTTGGGATGGGGAAGACCCCCGGTTACTTGGCAGAGGCGATGCTCACCACCGGCCTCCTCCATCCTGGGTGCTGCTGTGAGAACCGGAGCCTGGAAAGGGCCTGGCATGGGAGCTGGGGTCCCCAGGTGGTGGGAAGTGTGGACAAGACTCCCCAGCAGCGCGCAGTCACAGCTGGTGTGCTGGTGGGGCAGACTTGCTCAGTGTGCACAAGGCCCTGGGAAGTCGGCTGTGGCTGGATTCCAGGACTTCCCAGAGCCCGTGATGTTGAGGCTCAGAGACTGTCAGGAATCTGACACCAGGCTCAGCATCTGCCCTCCGGAACTGAGATAAGCATAGCGCCACCCTCTGGGCGGGCCACAGTGCTCTGGGGAGGCGCCTGGTGGTTGTACTGCTTGTGTGGCTCCATGAGCCCGGCTCCCGTCTCACCCAATCTTCTGGAAAAGGTTCTGACCTCTCCATATCAGCGAGTATCTGTCTCCCTGTCCCCCACGGGAGCCTAGCGGTGGAGAGTACAGAGCGCAGGATGCCCTCTACACAGTGCCGTGTCCCCCTCGCTTACTCCCCGTGAACCCCCCAGCCGCTGTCAGTGGCTTTGTAAAGCGAGGTGCTGTCACAGCTCTGCGGAGGTCTGGGTTTCTGCTCCAATTGAAGTAGACTCAGAGCCCAACCGACGATGTCTGGCCCATGTGTAGACTGGTCAGCTGAAGGAGGCTATGCATATTTAGCTATCTGCGTGTGCACGATACATGTGTGTGCACACATGCATGCACACACATGCACGTGCATTTACACATATGCATAATTGAAATGACGTCAGCTCTTAGGTCTCCAGAGCTCTCTGCCTCTGTCATGCAGGCTCTCCACCAGCATCCCGGTGCTGAGACGTGCTGCTTTTTCACAAGTGTGGGTGGGTGTTTCTAGGATCAGAAAAATGAATTCCTGTCCCTTCCAACTCCAGGCTTCTGTCAGTCCTGTTGCAATCCAGGGAGATTTTACTCAATTTCCTCTTCTGCAGTATTTGTTTTGTTCCTGTTTATCCGAGAGAATTGCATCTCCCTCCCTCCTGAATCACTTGTCCGCCTGCTCATCACTGATTCTCAGGAGTGTTTTCTTGCTGCTTCTGCGTCATTCCGGATGTCGTTTGTGGGGTTCGGGACCCTGGCCAACAAACAAAGCCTGTTGGTTTCTCTGTGCTCGGTTCAGCCCATTTAGCGCACAGAAAAAGCTCAGCCGGAATTTAGACATGGGTGGCTGTTCTTATTACCTTGAAATTAGTCTCGATTACCCTTAAATTATTGAAGATTGACCACCATGCACAGTGCTCTCTCCTCTCATTAATCTTACTAACCGCCTGCATTTGTTACAAATCTTTTTCCGCCTGCTCATCCACCAGCACAAGATTTCTTTTCTTCAAAAAGCCTCCCCCGTGGTGCCTTTCTTGGACGGTCCTTACTTTTCCTTGAGCCTTTGGTTAGTGACCACACCAGGGCACATCTCGACAGCCATGCCTGCGTCTGTCTGTCCCCACGGAGCCGTCTGGATGCCGGCCTGTGCTTCTGCGGTCTCAGGCAGCAGGTCCCTCCATTTTGCAAAAATCATGGTCAGGGTGATATTACATATCTGGCTCAGGCATTTAAAAAGTAATGTAAGAAGCATTAAATGTATTTCTTGTCTGTAAACCGTGTGCACCACAGGACGTGTTGCGGGCTGGAGAAGACCAGAGGACAGAGGCACAGGTCGCCATCTCCCACACCCAGAGAGCCCCACTGTCTGATTAGTTACTTCCAGTCTGCTTCGCTGTACATTTTTTGAAACATTCATTTCCCTTCTTCGTGTGTTTGATTCCTGCTTTTCTGTTCCCATTTAACAGTATTGATCTTCCTAACTATCACTTTTAGTGCTGGGTAAATTTCCATCTCGTGATAAATCCTGGTCTTTTAAAGACATTGGCCTGTTTTTCACTGGTGCAAATGTTTCTTCATTTCTGAAGGTTTATTTAAGACCTCGTTGAATTTCTTTGGCATACCCTATTCCATATTTAAGGCTCATTTTTTAGTTTAAAAAATTAGCATAATGTGATCTCTGGGTCGGAAGATTGGGATTCTCATAATGCTCTTAATCAACACGGTCGGCCTCCTTCTTGGAGTTTGGGGCGCCGCACGGACTGAGCGAGCGCACCGTGGCAGACAGCCGTAGCGTGTTAGCTCACAGTGTCCTGCCATCACTTTGATGTTTTGCAGCACTTTTTGTTAAGAAAAGAAAACGTGTGGCGTCAAAAGCATTAATGGTGTGACCAGCCCACAGGTAACAATTCCCTTTCTGGGCCTCAGTTTTCCTGTCTTTAAATAAAGAGATCAGGTGGGACGATGCACATTGGCGCCAGCCATGCACGCTGGGTGACTGTCGCGGGCAGACAGTTTGACCCAAACCTTCTCTCACGGAATCGAAGGTGGGAGGGCTGGCAGCTAAGCAGGAAGGTGACATCTCTTTCGCGGAAAGCGAGCAACCTGGACGTGCCACAGGTTTGTCTTCCTGGGCTGCGGTGGGCAGAAGCTGCCCGGAAGAGGTGTGGGTGGCCACGGAGGCGTGGGAGGCAAGAGGCTGGGCTGGGGCCTTCCCCGGGGGTTTCGTTCTCCCACCTGGATTCGCACTGTCTTCATTGGTTCCCCCCAGCGGTGGAACATTCAGAACCTTTGGGACTGTGACAGCAGCTGGAGGTGCTCTGGGGTTGGCGGAGGAAAGCCGACCTCAGTCTCTGCAGCGGCAGCAGGGAGGGCACGTGGAGACCTCTCGGCTGCCGCGCGGTCTGCGTCAGGGACCGGCCGGGCTCCTCAGCAGAGCATGGTGGCTGCCGGCTCCAGGGTCTGCCCTCCCGGTGCGTGGCAGCACAGATGCAGGCCTCTCGCGGTGGCGTTGCCCACATCAAGAACTAGCGGCCTCAAAGCTGCTGTGACGGTGCCGGGAACAGCCGCCACATGTGGGAGCATCTATCTGTCTAGCCGCCGGGATTGGTCTCATTAGCTGCAGAGTGATCCATGCGGAGAACAGAGTGGCCGTGTGTGGTGGCCAGCGGCATCTGACAGCTTGCACTGGCCTGGCACCTCCAGCTGGAACCCTGCTCCCCGTTCACGTGGCTTCCATCTCCAGACCTCCGGGGCCGCGTGCCTGTCATCGGGAGCCTGGAGACGGAGCGCAGACATCAGCATCAGAGGCAAAGTCGGTTTCTCCCATCAGGGCTTTGGTTTTCCTGTCTGTGAAACGGGGCCAGTGCCACTTACCAGTTGAGGACGGCAGGTCCCCAGTTCAGGTCTTACCTCCACCATCTGTTACCTGAGAGACATGGCCAAGCTAACCTTTCTGCGGCTCGGTCCTCATCCACACAGTCCCTGATGGACAGGACTGCGGTTGTGATTAAGTCACGTATGTAAAATGCTTCGCGGAGACGGGAACCCGTGAGCTCCAGGGATCACCACCACTCCTGCGGGTGGCCCCGGGGATTAGAACAAGTGTCTTTGCGCTGCTTAGCCTGCCCGGCTTGGTGGGTGCTGAGACTCTGTCATCTGGGAGGTGGGCGCTGTACTCGCGCATTCTAAGTCCACCTTGACATAGATAAAAAGTGAGGGCGGAGGTGAGGCTCAGTGGCGCGCACAGGACTTGGTCTTCACCGCCAACGTGTCACAGCCGGGGCGCCCAGGGAAGTGTGTGGAGCTGCTCCTGCCGTGAGCTTCGCGCAGCCTTCCTGAGGTTCACTGTCATCTGAACGAGAAGGAGAACAGAGCGATTGTAAGGTGCTCGATTAGATGTGGGGAGAATACCGACCAGCCCTTAACTGCCCTGTCCCCCTCTTTCAGTAGCTGGCCCTGTTGGGCAAGGCTGCACTTCTCAGTCACCCTGTGGTACAGGCCCTGCCTTGATGGCACTGATGGGGCCAGGGCTCGCAGCACTGCCCTGGCCTGCCCAAGTGAGCGAAGGGAGGGTCGCTGCTAGAACACACCCAGCCTCAGTCCCCACCCAGACCCGAGGCGTCAGCCCTGGGCTGTGGGTGGTTGAGGCCCGGCGAGGCTGCGCCCCACAGGCTGACACAGTCTGAGCCGATAAACTGTTCCTTTTCCTCACTCCCAAGCAGATATCTACCTGTGACCACACAATCAGAGCGGTAAATTGAAGCCAATTAGCAGCTAAGTAACTGCCAGCGTTTGTCACCAGGGTGGTTGTTAGTAATTAACGCTAATGACTCTAGAGAGGAAAACAGTCGTGGTTCAGAGACATCCCTGCCATTCGAATTCACTCTGGGTCTTTTCAGTGTTTCTCTGCCATATTTTTCTCTCATGTGCGAATACCATCGCAGTCAGACGCAGGCTTCTCCTGAGACTCCAGCACAGGGAACGACCATGCAGTCGTCTGTTAAGTGCCATCGGGAGAGGCCAGTTTGGCCTGGAGTTGGCCCACAGGTGACTTGCATCACGCCTGCAGGGATGGCCAGTGTGTGCATCGCCACCGTCTCTCTCAGAAGCATCAAGTGACCCATAGGCAGGGCAGAAATCATGGAACCAGATCTGCACAAGAAACAGGACAACCAAAGAAAGACACTTTCAGATAGGAAATTGAATATGTCCCCTTTGGTGCTAAGCCACCAAGCGAGAGGTTCTGCCAGCACATTTCTTCTCCCACCTGGTCACCCCGGAGCTCCCAGCCTTGGGAGTGGGGAGTGGCTGCTCCCGTGATGGGCGGTGGCTGCATCTCAGTCACTCCCAGCCACTGGCGGTGCCTTCCTTGCCAGGTGACATTCGCCATCTGATTTTGGCTGCGTGAAAGTCTCCCGCTCCCTCTAGACTCTGCCTCCCCCGCCATGATCAAAGCTCATCTGTGGAAGGTTTGAAGCTGGCAGATGTTTAGTCATGTGGGGTCTTGTTAATCAGGAGAGGGAGCAAGTTATCAAAGGGAAGTGTGGCTGTTTCGGACTGTTCCCTTTCTTCAACCTAGACATATAAAATTAGAGATGTTTGTCAGAAACTGGGGGACGTCATGGAATTGTGCGATTCAGAGGCGCGCCTCTTTCTGGCAGTGGCGGCTCTTTGAAACTGCTAGATTATTTGGAAAGAGCGAGTCGGAACCAGACCCCATGGGGGACCCCGGCCCCACCGTAGGAGAGAACAGATGAAAGAAGTGTGCTCCTGCCCAGGGGCCTCCCAGCATGCCCTGCCCACACGGCTCGCTCCATCCGCACCCCCAGCTATGCATGCAAAGCCCTGTCTAGGATTCGCACCCGGGACCTGAGGTCTAGACAGATGATGGGGTTGCATTTGCACCTGCTGACCACACGGCTCACCTGTGCCCGGGTCCCTCTGCCTTCCCACAGCTGGCCTTTGCGTGGAATGCCGCTTCCTGGGCTGCCCAAGGGTGGCTCATCCACAAGACTTCCTCGGCCGTCACCATGGTTGGTCATGTGTGCTGGGTCATGGCCCTACCTCACATGGCCGTGGATGTTGTCTGTTCATAACTTCCTGTGCTCCGCGCCTGCTGCCTCTGAGGCCTGGAGAGCAGACTGCCTTGCGCCTGGGCATCCCAGTATCTGCCTGCTGTGCCGCTCCCGTGCCTGTGGACAGCCAGGCGTGAGCGGTTTCCACGCGCACCAGTGGGCGCCTGGGTGTGAGTGGCTGAAGTTCAGAGCAGCTTGGCCACCCCTGCAGGTCGGGGCAGGAGCCCGCAGTGTGTGGCCAGCAGCCTTGTCCCAGTCTGTGTGACTAGGACACACAGTTAACTAACCCTGCTCCGTGCAGCCCCTCCTGCTGGTGACCTCTCCCAGCCCCCATCATCACAGCTTCCAGTCCATTCGTGTCCCTCAGGCTCAGCTCCTCGCCCTTGTCTCCTGTCCTGCTGCGGAGAGGGAGGAGCACCTGCCCAGCCCTCTGCCACTGGCTGCCTTTGAAGCCTTGGGAATAAACCTCTGCGGGTGGTGAGGAGAACAGCCCCCTTAGCTCTGTTCAGACTCCCCTTGCGAGTCTGCTCCTCAGTGCACCCTTTCAGTCCTGCCCCCTCACGTGGCCAAACAGCTCTGAAGTGCGGTTGCCTGCCCCGCCTGCCTTCTGGCGCGCCAGGCTCCGTGTGCGCTCCCGGCCTGGCAGACTGTCAGAGAGCCAGGAGTCTTCTTGGCTCTGCAGAAGCGCCCAGGAGCCTCTTCCCGGTCCAGCGATGATGGCGCGATCTCTGCTCCCGCCCCTCGATTCCGGGTGGTAGCTCTTCCTGCAGGTGGCGGTGAGTTTCCGTGAAGCCACACGCGCGGACCTGCTTCTGTTGGCCGACGCTGGAGGATGGTGGTGCAGTCCGTTTTCTGACAGCGCCCCTCAGCAGACAGGTGGCCTTGTGCATGGCCTTGATGCGGTCTCCGTGAATCGTGTGGGCCAGGGCACCGTGACCACCCCTGTGGACATCGATGAGGACACAGAAGCCGATATCAGTGAGGACGGAGCCTGTCACAGGGGTCAGCAGACCGGGACCAGCCCTGTGATCCAGGCGCTTGGGCCCACTCCTTTCACAGTCCTGGCTCAGCTCTGCTGTGGCAGCTTCCGCGCTGGCGTGGTGTTTTCCTCTTGCTTTAACTGTCAGCGTCCTGAGCCCCACAGACCGTTTGTCTCTATAACTGGACAGGTTAGAGTGGGGATTTTGGAAGACCGAGATGAAGCAAGTGCTTTGCCGATTCTGTCCCAGCCTGAGGATATTCCGGAGCTTATACTTGACCATCTCTGGAGAAAAGCGTCACCGCTTAGCACCTTGCTGTTGGCAAAGCTGTGCCCTCAGCCCTGGCGCAGCAAGGCAGTTAGACCCTGTTTCTACTCGAGAGGTGAGAGAAACCTATCACCAGACCTGCACACCACCTTACACACAGATGTTGTCTATATGCTGTACTTGTAGTATGTTTACGATGTAAATGTTGTGTTCCAGCTTTCCATGCCTAATATCTGCTGCAGCGTGTGCTTGCGTGAGACAGAGACTTAGGTCTCCTCATGCTGTAAGTGAAGAAACTGCCCACCAGCCTGGCCTGAACAGGGGTGGGCAGACGGCCGCACAGCGCTGAGAGGCTGGGTGGGGCAGGTGGGGGGACGCTGGCGTGCTCTCTGGGTCCCTGCCTGGCTCTCTCCAGTCAGGACTGCGGGCTCCTGTCTTCTGCCCAGAGGAGTAGGAATCCTCTTCTCTGTTCTGAGCATGTATCTCAGGTCACAGTCCTGACGGCTAACTAAGCTGTGATGTGCGTTGCCCTGTGAAATGCGCCGATGGGGGCAGCCCCACCTAACCCTGTCAGGAGATGGAGAGGAGGGGGTGGGTGCGGGAAACCTTGTGTACTCACCTGCTACAAGTACCGCCTGGGTCCCCTGGCCACATTCGGGGCAGCAGCCCTCACACTTGGGTCTGCTCTGACCTGGGTCCATGCTGCTGTGAAGCACCAGCCTCATCGGGAAGACAGCTGGTCAGATGCCATCAGGAGCAGCAGCTCGGGGGTCTGTCACCTGAGAGCCATGCACAAAATCACAGTTAAAACCTTGCTGGTCTCTGTTTTAGAGTCAGTTTTATTTTTAAAAAAGAACAAACCTTAATTATGCTCTTTCAACCCATCTTATTTACAAGATTTGGAAATGCGTGGATTCTTGGCTTTCTCTGAAAGTCAGACTCTAGGGGAGAGCTCCGTCAGCCTGTAGGTGCTGAGAAGGATGCGCTGAGGACGGCGGGTGGCTCCGAGACGCCCCCCTGCTGAGCAGCATTTTTAAAAGCAACAGCAAATCACTTGTCTATATATCACACTCGCCTCGCTGCCGTAATTTACTCTCACACTACCAAACCGGCCACACCTGCTTCTGACCCCAAGCTCCCGTCCGTAACCGTGCACCTGGGCCGAGGCCCAGCGCCCACGAGCTCCTCTCCACCCTGAGAGGGGGTAGGAGAGGTGGTGATCGTCAGCACCGTCGTTAATAATATGCCCTGCCCTCCAGCCCGTCGTGGGCTCACTGCACGACAGGCCACCTTGAGGAACTGACAGAGCTAGCCTGACGCTCTGACCGCGATCGTATTTGAACCACCTCTACTAAAGTGCGAGGCTGATGACCACGGCGGGCGCCACTCAGCCCCACACTGGGCATCCACCAGGCAGGCGGGCAGCGGTGCGTGCGCACAGAGGGCTCACTTCACTGCGTGACGTGCAATGGGCCTGCCTCTGGACCTGCCGGCCTTGCTCCTGTGATCCCCGGGCACCTCGGGAAACCCAGGAAGAGTCTTTTCCCACTGACGGGAGCACTCACGAGCAAACAAAAGGAAAGCAAAGCCGAACGCGTTGTTTACTTCCTTGCCAGGCCAGGGGGCACCCGCCAGTGTGTGCGTCTGCCGGGTACGTCGCAGGGAGGAAAGCGGATGTTTCTAAGTTGCCAGGCGGGGAAGTGGAGCGGGGCAGGGAGTTTAAAACCGCCGCACAGGACGGGATGCCTTCACGCACTGCACAGAGCTCAGCGGGGCCCAGGCGTCCCTTGGCCTTTCCTAGCCCGTCCAGGCTCCTGGCACGGGACCGCCAAACAGCGGCTCTGGGCAGCTGACGTTTGCTCCCCTCCAGTCTCTGGCAGAGTGTTTCGAACGCACATTCACTTGAGTGTTTATCCCTGTGCATGTGTCAGCCAGAGTCGGCAGAACTGTGCTGGAGGAGAGCCCAGAGCAGCTGCCGCGAGGTCTGCACACGCGAGCTGCCACCTGCCGGCTGACCAGAAGGCGGCCAGCAGCAGCACATGGGGAGGAGCCTTGGTTCTCTTGGGAAAGGCACACCGATGTCGGTCAGCTCTGGGCTGCACAGATGTGACCCATGCATCTAGCGGGCTCCCTGGAGTCACTGCTTAAAGTAAGGACTCTTGAGTGCAACGCCGTGGATAGCAGTTCCTGCCCCAGGAAGTCTCAGCTGGGTCACCTTGAATAACCAGGCTAGCCTCAGTCTTCAGTTTCCTCAGCTGCAGAGTGGGTACAGCAGCACTGCCCAGTACCTGTGGTTTTAAGGGGAGGTAAGGGGCCACCCAGGTAAACCAAGTCCAGGACCTGGAGGCATCACTCTTGGGCTGAGCAATCTTGTCATCCCCATAATGGTTGTGTGAACCTAGAAAGACACCTTGCTCAAAGAGACGTCCGTTTGGACTCACATGTTTTTAGCAAGACAGCTCCATGAGTAGGTTCTTCCTTGATTTCTCACATTACATACCGGGCTGGTGATCCTCCTCACTTACCCGCCGTTGGGCACAAGTGCAACTTTAATGGGGACTTCACTGATATACGTGGGTGATTCCTGTCTCCAGCACGGGGTGCTGCCTTCCACAGCGGGTGCTCGTGCCCTGCATTGCCCCGCTGCCCCTGCAGACGCCTCACTGTGGAAGGCTCAGCCCGGAGCCCCCGGACACGGAGGGGCCTTCCACAGGATAAGGAATTTAAAACATGTTTTCCAGTTAAAACACAAACAATCGTGCATATTGTGGGGTAAAATTTAACATGTGCACAAGCAGTTAAAAACTGAGAACAGAAATTCCATTCAGCCCAACAGCTATTCTCCTTACAAGTATTTTCCCAAAAGAGTTAGAGACCTCAGATTACGTCATCCACGCACACCAGTGTTAATGGCAGCACGGCCAAATCTTGGAAGCTGTCCGTGTGCCCGTCAGCAGATGAATGGATAAAGAAAACATGGTTTTTACACACAGTGGAGCCCTGCTCTGCCATAAAGAAGATAAACTCGAGCCATTTGTAGGAAAACGGATGCTCTTGAGACCATGATGTTAAGTGAAGTGACTCAGACACACAAGTTAAATATCACGTGGTTTGTCTTATAGAGAAACCTAAAATGTAGATAAATTACAGAGCGAGATAAAGGGAGGTGATAGGAAACAGGCAGACAGATCGACGGCAGATGGGAAGGGGACCTAGCAACGGAAGGAGGCGCGGAGAGGGGAGTGAAGGGGATGAAAGAAGGAGCAGGACGTGTGGCGTGTGAGCACCGACTCCTCCCGAGGCGTGCGACCATCATGAGACCAGCATCCCTCCTTAAGGCGCTTCGGTGCCGTGGGCGGCGAGACCCACGGAGCCTGCGAGCGTGTGCCCCGCGCCTGCAGGAGGACTGCCCAGCCCGTCCTCCACTTCCCGTGTGCTCGGTGTCCTGCGTCATACACACGTGCCCAGAGACTCGTTTCCTCTCGCGGCTCGGGACCTGGCCTTCCCCGCGGAAGGGTCTGGGCGATCAGAGGAGAGTATGTGCGAGGGGAGCCTGGTGCGGCCAGAGTTGTGCCCCGGACTCCGCCCCACGTCCTCTGCGGGAGCAGAGGCGGCCTACTCTGTCCTGGCCCCGCGCGTCTCCAGCTGGGGCTTCGTCTCCCTCTGGGCGTGGTGTGTCGCAAGCCTCACCTAAGCCGTGGTGGGCCGGGCCTCGTCGGTGTTGTTGCCTGTGTGTCCACCTGCATTTTGTCTTTCCTGCCATCGCTCAGTCACTCAGTGCCTGCTGGTTACCTGCGCTGCAAGACACGGCAGCAGCCCTCTCCATCTCCCTCGAAACTTCACACCCCTGACCCAGCCCGTTGCAGTTCCCAATTTGGTTCTGTTCAGCTCTGCAGCGCTGCCCAGCAAGATGCACGGAGCCGTTCTCTTCAGAAGTGTTTGGCACCTGTCCAGTGCTCGTCACCAAGGTGGGGCTGTAAAGTTTACAGTTGCTTCCCGTTTCAAATTAAGTGGCTTATTGCACAGACGCAGAGCTAAGGCTTGGGAGGAACGCAGCCAACCAATGCTTTAATTAAAAGGAAATTTCAAGAAGGTTCTTTCATCTCTTGGATTTTTCTCTCACCTTGAAATGAGCATCCAGCATTGTCTTTCACGTTATTGAGTCTGGACTGGCTGGGATCCCTCAATTGGGAACATGCTTTCATCTTCCTAACAGCCTTTATCCGCCCTCCACTAAGGAGGGTGTAGTGACTCAGCCCTTCCTGGCCGCACACAGACGTTAGGAAGACAGCATGTTGCTTGAGCCTGGGTGATAATTCTCTGCTGCGTTGTACACAGTCACCTGTGCTGGACCCTATTCACAGTCAGCACCCCAGTGCCCACCGGGACGGGAGTTGATGCAGAATGCCAGCACTAACGACCGTCCGAGCCGCTGAGGTCCCTGCCTTGGTCCCAGAAAACACAGATGCAACATAAAAGAGCACAAAAGAGAAACGGGCAAGAAGAAAGGTGCCCGGAATGTCCCCGCACTAGTGTGGAGCAGTGGACAGCAGAGAAAGCCGGGGCTGGAGCACCACTGTGGCTCGAGGTGATGTTCTGGGGCCGTCTTAGTTACTGGGCGTCCTCGTCGTGGGACCCAGCACCTGACATATGCGACTTAATGGAGGAAGCTTTATTTGGCTCGCAGTTTGTAGAGGTTCCAGTCATAGTCGGCTGGCTCCAAGGCAGGTTGGCGTGGCAGAGGGGAGGGGTCTCACAGAGGACGGCTGCTCGTATCACGTGTGCAGGAAGCAGAGAGCGAAGGGAAGAGCTGGGGACCCTTCTGGGCCACACTCCGCTGACCACCTCTTCCCGCCAGCCCCCACTTCCTGACAGCGAGTCACCCATGTGCCCTGAGAGCCACTCACTTTCCACAAGCCCCGCCTGTGAGCGCCCGAAGTTTGTGGAGACGTCTAGATCCAGACCCTAGCAAGGCCAGGCACTCATCTGGGGAGCAAAGAGCTCTGAAAACAGCATCTCCACCATACGTGAGTTTCCAGGGCCAGTACCCACCTCCGAAGTGGGCCCGTCCAAGGCCCGTCTCAGGCTGCCCAGCTGGAACCAGGGCGTTCTGCACTGTGCTTGAAGGTGTGTGGGCTGTGTCATTAGGAAGGAAACAGAGAAATAGATTTGGAGCGGTGACAGTTACAGCAACACGGTTCTGCCTGAGCGGCCTCGTGTCCTTGGTGGGCGTGTCGGCCAGGGAAGAAGCGCCTGGCACCGGCAGCATAAAGGAGCAAGGCGGACTCAAAGGTCAGTCCGTGGTCAGCTGGCTCCGGGGCAGGAGCAGCATGCTGCCCACCCTCGCCAGCCAGGGAGAGTTCCGCCTGCCCCACAGGGACCCGGCACCCACCCCAGCTCCTGGCAGTGAATTCAGCACCCCGTGACCCAGTCGCTCCCCGGTGCCCCACCTCTGAGCACGGGGGCCTTTGGGCCCGTTTTAGATCTAAACCACAGCAATCCTGCTGTAGACACCCACCACACCTTGTCATCTTTGGATGACACAGCGTCCCCTGTGGCAGAGGAAGGAGTGGAAGGAAAAGCACGTCTTTTTCACGTAAGGACACAGTGATGGTGGGGACCCTTCTGTGGTCTGTTTGAGGTTTTATCCTGGTGCTGGGGAGGAAGGGGATCCTGTGCACGCTGAGCGTGTGCTCTACCCGAGCAGCCCCCCAGGCCTTCTTTTACTCTCCTTGGGGTTTGTGCCTGTGGTCTCCGAGGCGTCTGGAGTGAGCGAAGGAAGAGACACCATCCCACCCCTCTAGGAGTGTGGACACGGGGAATAACACACACCCACACACAAGCGTGCCGCAGTATCACACAGCACCAGGTGAACCCAGGCGGGGAGCGAGTGGTTCTGCCCAGAGGGTGCGTCAGAGCCCCGGAAGATGCGGCCAGGGCTCGGTGGAGAGGCCCAGGTGGGGATGACGGGTTCCAGCCCCATGCGGCCTGACCTCCATGGGCAGGAGCGTGCCACAACTGCACTCCGCCTTGCCACCGTACGCTGCCCTCCTTGGCGTGACCTGGTCCGTGTCTTCCTCCTCCCACGGGGATGCCAGCTGTCCTGCACCAGGCACCCTTCCGTTCTGTTCATTGCGCATACCCCAGTGCTCATAACACTGCTCATGTTCAAAGAAATTTACCAAGTTGACAATTGCAAAAGACTTCAAGAGGTAAATAACATAAGGTCTAAAGAGAAGCATCCTTCCCCTACTTCTGGCTTTTTTGGCAACTGTAGGTCCCATCTCCAGTCGGCCCTCTACATGCCCTAAGCGTTTGCTTCTCTGTTGCCCATCATCCCCCATTGTGGTATTGGCTCCACAGAGATCCAGTTCAGTCTGGCCTCGTTTTCTGCCGTCATCCCTGCTCTGGCCCCACCACAGAGAGTGATATCACACACTGCTGTGCTGTGTAGATGTTTGTTGAACGAACGAGTGAGTGAATGGGGCTGCTGCAGGCGGACTGACGGGACAGGGGCTGGTGGGGCAGAGAAAGTGTAGTGTGCACCGTGAGGGACTCTCCTCCCTTCGTGGAGCCTTCACACGGAGCCTGTGATGGTGCCTGCACCTCGTGAGGAGCCTGCGGTGTGGCCCGGGACGGGCGGGTTATCTGGGGTGGCGCCTCCGTGCGTCCCCGAGGGCCGGGGGGGCTTTCCCAGGTCTTGACGGCCACGCCGGGTAGAGTGTCCCTGAGCACTCGGAATCAGGGCAGATGAGGGCCGTATGGCTGTGGGAGTGGATCCAGGAGGCCTTTTAAAAATGTCTTTATCTTTGCCTTCGAATGGTCCTGAGCAGTCAGTAACGGCAGCCACCAAGCCATTTTGTACAGCCGTCCGCACACCCCAGAGAGTACTGTGTCAGGACAGAAGCTGCTTAGCCCTGAAAACTTACGAGAAATGTGTCACGAACCTCCTCGGAATTAGCTGTCATGCCTCCCTGTCGACTTCTTTTTCATTTCTTCTCGCATGTTTTATTTTTCTGTAACAGCATCTGTCCAGTAGACCTTTCCCCCACAATGGAGATATGTCATGCTTCTTGCCTTAGTACCTGCTGGCCCCACGTGGTCAGAGCCTGAGATGTGGCTACTGTGGCCAAGTAAAGGAAATTTCGCTTTCTCCTAATTTTGACTAATTTTTATTTAAATGGCTAGCCATGGCCAGTGACTGTCTTATTAGATGGCACAACTCTAGGCAGCTCGGCTTCTCCATGTCCTCCTCCTCCCATCGACCTGCTGGACCCCAGAACTATTCTAGTCAGAAAACCCTGCTTCCCTTGGGGACAGAAACAGTAGGGGCCTTCCCCAGACCTCTCCTCTGAAGCTGACGTGATAGCCCAGCTGAATTCAGGAAGATTCTGTGTGTCCGAAGTAAACGGTCAGTAAACCGTAGTGTTTGTTTAATCCTCATGGCAGCCCTGAGGGGCGATACCACTATCTGCACTTTGCAGATAGGGACACTGACTGCCCAGGACGCTCCTGCAGCCAGTGAGTAGCAGAGCTACTCACCCTCTTGCAGGGCTAATCTGGGGTTTCTAGGACACCAGGCCAGGAAGCACCCTGGTTTTCCAGATTCCAGTGAGTTTTATCCCAGTCTGCAGAGTTGCCTCTGCTGCAGCACAGGACCGCACCTTCATGGCGAGTCCCTGTGGCCCACTGGCGTCCTGAGCTTGGAGGCGGCCTGGCACCTTCTCCAATTGCCCAGCTGGGCAGAGGAGGAAAAGGCCTTGAAACCCAAGCACTGTCCAAGGTCCTGACGTGAGTCACTCTGGAGCCAGAGAAGCAGCAGGCCTGCTCCGTGGCGAGGGGGTGGGCGCCAGGTTCCTGAAGTGCAGAAACCACGGGACGATGTGAGCCCAAGAAAAAGAGGGGATGGTCTCCATCACTGGTGTGGAGTGGGGCCCTGTGCAAGGTGGGGAGGCAGCTCTCCTTCCCAGTCCTGTGGAACTGCGTCTTCTCTCCTACATGAATGAGCGCCTCTGCCCATCACCTGGATCAGTGTCTGGTTGAGGTACCTGCCCGGCAACTTGCCGCCAGGTGAGTGAGCAGGTGAATGAACGAACAATTCCATGAGCACGAGTTTGCCGTTGCCCTGAAGCGCTTTTAAACACTACTTGCTCCTGCGGGCTCGCAGCAATGTAGTTACAGGAGACTAAAGCCGGGCCGCAGCCACTCATCCATGGAGAATGCAGAGAGTCATTTGTGTCTGCAATTCACATCCAGCCTTTTGATAAAAGTCACTGAATTGCAACAGGAGCACAGTTATGTAACCCTAAACGCACCAGGTAGGAATCGTTGTGGCGTCCCCTAGACATGTTGCTGAGGCTTCAGCAACAGCTTTCCCAGGACTCTGCGGTGAGGAGGAAGCTCTGGGAGGTCGTAAGGATGGTTGGTGGGCACTGGTGGTCCCCAGGCTGGTGGAGCGAGGGCTGCCAGAGGAGTATTCAAGGAAGATTAGATGGAGTCTGTGGACATTCACTCCTGCCTCTCAGGGCTCCTCCTTTGCTCTCCAGAGGTGCCTTAATCTCCCCGCTGCATCTGCACAGCCTTCCCGAGGCTGCCTCCCCCAACACGGCTTCATCCTGCAGCTCAGCCACGCGTGTGAGGAGCTCTGCTCCCTGCACATGCTCTGTTGGAGGGTCGTGGGCCAAGTAGCCGGTAGATAAAATTAAGGTCATCTAGCAGGAGCACGTGGTGAACCATCGAGTAATGTGCTTGAGGCAGAGGGCAGGTAAGAGCTCAGACCCTGCTAGTTCTGTCCCCAGGACCTCAGGGGTCCCATGCTGGTCTCCCCACAGTCGCACAGTGTCACAGAACAGTGTTGAAAGAGCCTCTGGGCGTCACTTGTGCCCAGCTCTGCCACTCGCATCAGCAGGGTGACCAGCTACACGTCCAAGAGCGGCAGAGCCCACTCCACAGCCCGGCATCAGTGTCTCCCTCCCGCCCCGTCTGTCCCTCCATGGCAGACGTGCCCAGTGACAAATCCACAAGGCTGTGGCCGAGCGGTGGCCCCTCTACAACACAGGCTGAGGGTCCCTGTCATTTTGGGGAGCAGAGCATTGCGGGTTTCAGGTTTTGTTTCAGTCATGCTCAGCCTGCTGTTTTTTACTGCCTGCTCCTCCCAGGGAACGGAGATGTGTATTTGTGTGTTGGGGGGTTCTAGGTGAGAGTGACCTGCAGGATTAGTCAGCTTTCCCATTGCTGGCACGAAACACCTGATGCCCACAACGTAAAGGTGAGGAGGTTTATTTTGGTTCACAGTTTTCAGAAGGCTCAGTCCCTGGTCAGCTGGCTCCAAGACATTATACTGGAAGGGCCTCGTAGAGGAGTTGTTCAAGTCATGGCAGAAAAGCCAGAGAGGGAGGGGCCAGGGACCAGATACAGCTGCCAAGGTCATGCCCCATGACCCCCTCCCTCCATCTGGGCCCTGCCTCAGAGTAGCTGTGAACTCATCAGTTCAGTCCACAGAGGACGTAGGCGCACTCACCACCCAGTTGCCTCTCCACACTGATAATCAAGATTAACTGGCATGTGTGTCCTGGTGGAAACTGAGGCAGAACAAGGAAAGTTCATGCCAGGTGCCACAAGAGAAAAGAGGGGTGGACCACTGAGGCCCCAGTCATACTACAGCATTTGACCCAATGGTAGAATTGGGGCGCTGGTCTAACTTAAAACCCAGATTCAAAGTCTTAATTGGGCAGAAAAAGGACAACATTTTAAAAACAAGCTCCCGACCACCCAACTGGCAGGAAGTCATTCAGTGTCCAGTAAGACATAAACAGTGCCAATTTCTAGTGAATGGGCTTATAGTTACTTCTAGTTTGTATGTTTTTATTTCCTGAATTTCTTACAAGTGATATAAATTTTGGTACCAAAAAAAAAAAACCAGTCACGTGGGATGAGGGGACCTCGGTGTTCTGAGGTGGCAGACCGCGAGGAGGGGGGGGGTGAACACAATCACCAGGTGGCGGAGGCTCCTGACCCTGCACCTCACAGATTGGAAAGAGTATAAAAGACTCTGAATGTGAAAAGCAGCGACTCCAGCAGGAGCCCCCAGCCCTGCCCGCCCTTCCCTCCTCTCCTGGCTGCCTGCTGCTTCGCCCTTTAACTTTGCCCCGGGCTTTTAAAATGCAGGAGCTCTGGACAGATGGGAAAAGAGGAAATTCATCACCCTCAGCATTTGTTTTCCAGAAACTCTATCTTCTTTCCAAGTATGATTCACAGTAAGATTCATTGGCTAAGCCCTGGGCCTGCCTTTAAATCATGATGACATTGGTTTTAGAAAAGAAAGATTCTTACACAATCATGAGTCGAAACTCCTCATGGTAAGAGACCAGGGCTCATTTTTCTCTGTATCACCACAACCCCGAGCCCCATAAATATTTATAGTTAGATTAGGAAAGATGGTGTGATAAAGTGAGAGGAACATCACAGCTGTAGCTCACTAATTTTTTAAACACAGACATCAAAACCCCGCCGGGGTGTTCCCCAGGGTGTTCATTGTGTCAACTTCCTGTGCAGTGGCCAGAGCACTTGTGAAGGGCTCTCCTCGGTAGTGACCAGCCTGCCCGGGTCACTGCTTGCTACTGTGCCTGCCCCACGTGCTGAGAGATGAGCAGCTCTTGACTTCCAGCCAGCTTGGGCATAGGGCTCATCTTGAAGAAGCAGACTGAATGCACAGGTGGCAGGGGCACCCGTGACCGGTCCTCTCCATGCCACACCACCCCTTGGAGATCTGCAGTCTAGTAGTGTGTCATCCCTTCTCTGAAGAAGACTCTAAAAGCCAGGGCCCACTGTCCTGCCGCCATCAGTTTAACAGAGTGGAGATAATTTAATCGTCCTTTAACGAGGCAGCGTCTTCGGTGCCTCACAGTTATGATTGAGAGCGGCAGCAGTCATTACCAGCATCCAATCTGTCTCCCGAGCACTCCTCTTTAGTTCCCCTTGGCTACTTCCCTCGCCACTTTCCCCATCCCCAGCTTTGTCTTAGCGCCTGAGCTGCTGTCCCACAATTCCCGACCTGCCTCTTCACCACCCTCGTGTGTTTACCTCTCATCCTTCTGTCCCCTTCTGCTCCCGGCTCCTGGTCCTCTGGACACAGGAGCAGAGCAGCCAGCTTGGCCTGACCCCCCCACCCCAAGCTCAGTGTGTCTCCAAGCTCTGCTGGGCTGGGTTGAGGGAAGCGCTCCCCAGTGCGATGAAACCCGGAGCTCCAGGGGGCTCTGCAAGTAGAACACCTCCTCTAGGACCAGAGACGACCTTCCCTGTGGGCATCTCTGTTCCTGTGCCATCTTCCTTCTGTCCCTTAGGATGGCACCAGTTAACTCTTAATGCTCTAGCTAAGCGGGAGCCACCTGTAAAGCAGATTGGCCAAGACCTCCGAAAAGACAAAAGTTGACAATTGGGAGCCTCCGGTTTCCCTTGTAAGGAAAAGTCTCCTTGGGGGATGTGCTCCACTGATGCCTGACTCCCCACCAGCAAGACCCTCCGCTGGCATTGCAAGAAGTCTGACAGGCCCAGAAACACAGCCCCTGGAGGACAGCCACGTTCAGTTCTGTTCAGCCTCGAACCCGGGGCCTGCACAGCCAGGAGTGGAGCACCCTAGACGGACACTCAGTGCATGGGTGAGAAACGTGAGAACGGAATAGGGGAGGGAAGACCGCAGAGACAGCCGGCACCGCAGCCACGCGGCCAGCAGCGCGGCATCTCCGGGGTCCCGGCCACTAACCCTGCCCACAGCTTGGCATCCGCACTGCAGCCTGCGGCCGCAGTGACCCCCATGACTGCGGTGACCTTGATGAGTCGGGGCAGCTCCCAGGGACACAGGAGCTGATCTGAGCAGCCGGGGACGCGGCGGCCTGATGCGTGCTTGATAGGTGGCACTGAGGCTGCAGCGCAGAGCAGTCGGCCTGGCCGGCGGCTGGGCTTGGTGACGCTGGGCGCCCGCCTGTCCATGACCCCCGAGCCACTCAGACTTTATCGTGCTGAGTGAGGTGGCCGTGGCCGGCTTTTGCTAGGACAGCGGGTGCTGGGCCAGCTTCTGCAGTAACTGCCAACCTCTTAGGGGCAGTTGTTCTCCAGCAGGGTCTGCTGCTGGGGACACCCACCTCAGGGAGTCCCTCACTCTGACGGACAGACAGACCCGCGACACACCGGGTGACCCACACGGCTCCTCCACTCTGCCCAGGCAGGCAAGTCACTGCTTGACCGAGGAGGGACAAGAATGACAAGGGACAGTCCTGAGGGTGGAGGAAGAGAGGACACAAAGCACTGCTGATTTTCGTTTTGGAACAAGCTACTCTGCATTACAGATGGAAAGTTATGAGTAAGTGCTTCAGTAGGTAATACGTTCCTGCAAATCAGTGAAAACAATATAGAGAAAAATGGACAAAAGTGAGCATACGTAAGTCATTAACACATGAAAATATTCTGCTTCACAAGAAAACAGAAAAATTAGTGACAGCAGGAATTAAACTTGAGCAGTGGTAGCAAAGGTAAGAAAACTAACATGTCTCCTTGCTGGGAGGAGAGTGAGTCCCCGTTGCATCTCTGTGGAGCAGCTGGAGAAAGGGATCTAAAGTGCAAACGTGTGTTATTGACACTCCAGTTTCATTCCTCGGAAGGTCTGAGAGACGACAAGGAGGTTTTGCCATCACTTTTTAAGGACAGTCATTTTTCATAACTATTGTATGTCCATTGTTTTAGTTACTTTTCTCTCGTTGTTGGGACAGAATACCCGACACCCAAAGTTAGGGGAAGAAAGGTTTATTAGCTCATAGTCTGCAGAGGTTTCAGTCTATAGTCCGCTGGGTCCAAGGCGGCGGGGCTGGCGTGGCGGACTCGCAGTCGGCCGCAAAGTAAAAGTGAGGAAAATGCAAGGAATGTATGCAAATCAGCAATGCAAACAAGCAGCTAGTTAAGCTTCTTCCTGTATCTATCTAGGCTACTTGCCCTCAGGGCAGCCCACATTCTAGATCCAGTTATCTCTTACCACATGAGGCTTTGGGGGGACATCTAGACACAAACCATAACATCCATTAAACAGAATAAATGGCAACATTAAAATGTAGAAGAATACATGGTGACATTGGAAAATGCTAACGTTATAAAACAGCGTGTGTGGGAGAATTTAGGCATAAAATGCGTAGGAAAAGAACCGTAAGGATTTCACCAAGATGCTAATACTGTTGGCACTGTTTATAATGAGTACATTTCCAAAACATGCCAGCTTGCTCAAGCGGGCTCATTCAGCGTTGGTCTGTCTGTACAGTGGAATAGCAGACACATGCGTGAAGTATCAAACATTGACCAGAAATACCAGTGACATATGTATAGATCAGCTATAAAACGAGGTAAAACGTAACATTCCCATTACTCTATTATTGTCAAAATAATGTCTGTGTATGCAAACATGGAGTAAAAACCTTTGACGACCTCGGAAAATCACCTTTAGGTGACAAGATTGCAGGTCAGCCTTATTCTCGGAGCCCTTCTCTGGTTTCCCAGCTCGCCAAAGGGGAGTTTTTTGTCTTGTCGTCAGAGGCAAAGATTAAACACGTCGGGAGGTGCTGGAAACACGGATTTGGCCTCCCGAGTCATATGGAGAGTGGGTCTTTGCTGCGGGCCGGCTCTCCAGCTGGGGAGAGGCTGCATTCTGGAGAGCTCCTGCAAGCGCGGGACCTGCCACACATTCAGTGTGGAGCCCGCGGAGGAGCCTGTCCCCGCTGGGCAGAGACCCAGAGAGGAGCGGGAGATTTACACCCACTTGACTTCCTGTTCTTATCCTTTTTGATTAAAAAATGCATCAAGACCTGAGATGGATGGAAGAACCCGTAAAAATTGTTTTATTTCACTGTAAAAGGCTTATATTTCTGACATCAGGGTCACAGAGGGATCAATTGATACCGTCATTGCGTGCGCCCTGGCGGGTTGCCGGCCCCGCTCTGTGGCCTGCGAGAAGCCGCTGTAGACACGTTCCTTCTCCCTGGCGCCGTCACCCTTCTGTGACCAGTGTAGGCACCTTCTAAGATTTTATAGCTCCCGGAGGGTGCAGACAGCGTCGTGTCCCCGTCATTGAATATCGTACATTGCAGGTACATGTTTGTTAGCGTTCTTCACCATTCGTTTTAATTTTCATGAATATTAAAGCATCCTAATAATTTTGAGGAGCAAGCAGATCAGGAAGTAATCTCCGAGAAATTTGATTTGTCAGTGAGCAGTAATCACTTGCAGCCAATTTTCCAAGTGGTAGTTTGGGTTTGTTTATCAATCATTTATCTGTTCACTCAGCAAGTATTTATTTAACTTTCTTCTTCAGTGTATGTGCTGTTCTAGTCCTGTTGGCTACGGAAGTGACTGGCAAGGGACAAAGGTGGTGACTCTGTATGGGGTTTATGTGCCACTGGAATCGGGATCATTTCCTCCCCCTTCTCTTCCCTTTTTCTGTTTGTCCATCCATCCATCCATCTGCCATCATTTACTGAACATCCCTCAGGTCCTGTACGAGGCATTGGGAGGTACCTGTAAGCAAGCCCCATTCCTCTTCTGAAAAGGCAAAAGGCCTGGTGAGTGGGTGAGACAATGCCAGGCTGTCTACTTACTGTGACGCCAGGCACAACCCCAGAGTGCCAGCCAGTGGTGCCCGGGGGCACCCCACAAACCAGCTGCCAGTCACCTCCCTGAGCACCGAGGAACCAGTCATCCAGTTCCCGTTTCTGCAGCTCACCTGCTTGCTGGGAGGAACACTGGCCTCAGAACTTAGGCATAAAAAAATTGAAAGAGATGCACTGTGCTCCCAGGAGCACTGGTGAACCGACAGGGTCCTCCAGGAAGGGGCTGCTGTGTGGGAAGACCCTGGAGCCGGCTCGTAGATGACCTGCTCCACTCCGCAGAAGGGATCCACCCACAGTCCCCAGCATCCACGCTGCAAGAGGACTTCCCAGGAGGAGATGACTGGCAAAGCTCTTGAGCCTCCTCAAGGCCAGACAGGTGATGTGGAGTGTGCCTCTGCTGGAGGGCGGGAAGTCAGAGTGAAGGAAAGAGACTCCTGGCGGGCGCCCTTAGATTCCTGCAGGCACTGCGCCAGGGGTGCCGCATGCTATCTCATGTAATGTTCTCAGGGAGCCGGGCAGTTCGTTGTGTTTCCAGATGAAGAAATCGTGGTTCAGAGAGGTTAACTGACTTGGCCAAGGGCAGAGGGAGCCAACCGCAAAGCCAAGTTCCTTAATGAGCAGCTTGTCCTTTCCCTCCTGCAGTTGGGAAAGCAGCAGGGACGTGGTCCCTTTGGCACTTGGTGTGGCGTTCTCACTGGAATTAGTTCGTCCTGCTTCCCCAGCAGCGCTCCTTCTCGGCTGCTCTGCAGAGCGCAGATGCTGCGTTCCGGCCGGAGGAGCTTCCGGTTGATCCCACTGCTATAGTAAGGAGGACCCCGGAGGCACGATGCACACGTGGTGACCTGTGGACTTGTGTCCTGCGGAAGCCGGTGGCCCAGAGCTGTGCTCTGCGTGTGGCCCCTGCGGTTCCTGTCCTGCCACCCTCAGGGCTGTGAGCAGAGTGTGTCCTGTCCCTCCCTCTCCCCAGTGCCCTCTAAACTTGTAATTGGACTTCATCCGTGTCTGTGAGGAGAAATGAAGTGGGGCTCGACCTTGACTCTGAACAGAGTTGGAGCTGCGGACTTGGAGCAGGGCTTCCAGGAAAGGGGCGCAGGCGCAATGATTCAGAAGCGCAAGAGGGGTGCTGCAGGTTTGGAAAAGGCAAAATGTTTTGCAGACGGTGAGTATTGTAGATCCAATCCGTGAAATCAGGATGGTGGGTGTTGTTTGGGTATCGTTCCTTTCCCCCAGGTCCATGTGTGAGGTTTCATCCTCACCGTGAGGTACTTACCTGGCCATGGTGCTGGAGGGAGAGGAGGCCTTTGAGAGGTGGGTGATTGGTACTAATAAGTGCACCCCTCTGATTGCATGCTGGTGGCTGAGAAACCAAGAGACCAGACCCATGCCCGGCGCTGGTTCTCTTGCTGCACAGAGCTCTGTGGGCAGAAGGCGGGTGCCCTCAACATCCTGGAGCTGTGGGCTGAGTACTCCTGTGCAGAGTACTGGCCTCAGGGTTTTGTCACAGTGGTGGAAATGACAGATACAGGGCGCCTTGAGCATTTGTGCTATTTTTACTGCAATGAAATGTACTTTGCTGGACATCAGGAGACTGATAGGCCTGAATTCTCCACTTATTACCAGTGGGTTCCATCACATGCCTCAACCTAAGTCGTAGCCAGCCGATTTCCAGCCCGTGACTTGAAGATGGACTCGTTCAGCTGAGCCCTGAGCCCAGATGAGCTCCCTGAAGTGTGTGTGTGTGTGTGTGTGTGTGTGTGTGTGTGTGTGTGTGTGTGTGTTTGGCTTCTGGAGTATTCTGAACTCTTTTACTGTTTTTATGAGACATGAAATTAAAGTCCCATGAGGGTAAGCGTCTTTCCTCTGTCTTATTTGAAATGGCAATAGACAAATTTTTCCCTAGTCTTTTACTGAACCTAAAAGAACAAGCAAGCATGGTTTCTGTAAACAAAGGGAATTTGGGCTGACAATCTTTAGCGTACATAATTATCAAAGAGAAACTTCCCTGGATATTGCAAAGTCGGCTTTCCTTAAAACAGACCGGCAAACCTTCCTCAGGAGGGACCCACTGGCCTCGTCTGACTACTGGCTAAAGAGTCTTAATTGTGGCCGCTTGATCCCATTCAGATCCATCTAAGAAAGCAGAATCCACCCATGTGAGTGTCCCAGAGCCAGGCCCAGGTGGGGCTTCCCTGAGAACTTTCCCTGCAGAGTCCACTTGTTACAGTGGCACTTTGGAAACTCTGTGTCGAAGCCCAGCTCTTGGCTCTGCTTTTTCTTCTCTTGGAAAGCTTTATTCAAGAAAGCAATACATGAGGAAAGGGCCCGTGCCAGCTCCTGAGGCAGCCCCCGCGAGGGCCGTGCCCTCTGTGCCTGGTAGCTCTGGACTCCTCCCGCCCTCCAGTTCTGGGGAGTTGCAGGGTGGCACAGCCCACCCTGACATCCAGGTCCGTGGAGAGTCCTGCACGTGCCCTGCTGGGTTGGTGATCCACACGCACCTCCTCGGGGTCCCTCCCATCGTGCCTTCCTCACCCACGCCTGCCAGCAGTGCACACCTTTGGGGGCTGCATAATCAGCACCCAGTCGTCCCCTTGAGGTGGGGCCAGAGAACAGAGCAGAAATGAAAGGTCTGTCTGGGTAAATGACAGCATGTGGTAACGCATCTGTTCACGCTGTGGGCTCTGGACGGTACATGGGCCCAGAAACGTGGCTGAGAAGAATGGCTGACTGTAATATGTGAATTCTGTCCCCGTAAAGCTGTGGAAAAATAAGCGTGGTGGATAGTGAGTACCAAGATCAGGACTAAATACTTTTCTGCATTGATCTCTCTCTTTCTCTCTCCTTCTCTCTCTCTCTCTCTCTCGCTCCCCCTCCCTCTCCCCCCCCCCGTGTCCGTGCATGTGTGTGTGTGTCTTCATAACAACCTCTATCCTGTAGGTCCTCTTATTATCAACCGTACCTCACCGTTGAGGAGTCTGAAGCAGCGGTATGTCACCTGGGCTTCTACCCTGTTGATACTGGATTTGGCTGGATTCCTGCAAGAGCGTCTATATTCACTGTGTCTGAGTCACAGTGAGGAGAGTATGCCAGTCCCTGTGCCCAAGCTCAGCTCTTCTGTCCCCACCTGCTTGTCCCTTGTGTTCCCAGAGCTGGGGTGGGCGGGGAGGTGCCAGCTGACAAAAGGGCGTTAGATCCCAGGGCCCTGCTGTTGCTCCAGAAGCAGATGCCCTGCATCTCACTCCCATCCGTTCTCCCGGGAACGAGGGCACGCGCGGGTTGCAGATGAGCAGCTGTGTTTGCCTGCAAGGCTCGACCCTCTTGCTGACAGCTGAGTTTCCTCTGGGGACATCGGCAAGCCCACGGCACCCTGCTGCTTTCTGCACTCCGTGTTTTCCGGTAGGTTCGCTTGGTTTCCTCCGTGACCTCAGATGAACCCAAAGAGAATTGTTTGCCAGTCATTACTTATTATCTCAAAGCAGATGTTCGAGGTGGCTCTTGGGACCCCTGTCTGGAACGTGCGGGGGATTTGTGCCCTGGCAGAGCAAGCCCTGAAGCTCGTGTCCAGACAGTGGGAGGCAGGCAGTGTCGGTATGCAGCCCTCTCTGGGTGTAGGGGAGTGCCGCGTGCACACTGTGCCTAAACGTGGCTCCTGTTACGTTCGCTTTGAAAAGTCAAATTAAATGCAGCGATCAGCAATACGTGGCCGAGGCCCTTCCGTTCAGCTTCTTCCAATTCAGTGACCTCGACGCTCCCTTGATACCCATGATCTGTGATGTTACGATTTCTTTTCAGAAGTCAGGCCGGCTGACTTGCCCTCCAAAGTTGTGTTGGAGTATTTTGCAGAAATCTCAAAGAATATATCTTCATGTTTTGGAGTGATGGGGTATTAGGAAAGAGTGTGGATGCAGAATGGAATTCATATGTGTAGGTCTAAGAAAATGGCCTCTTTTTTCCCTCCCCGCTTCCCTTTCATTCAATAAATACTATCTGAACACTTTGCATGCACCTGGCCACATATGCGTATGGAGGGTACTAAGGGACAGTAAGAAGCCTGTTCTCCAGCGTGCTGCTGCTCGGTGTGGTGACCGACGCACCTCGGTCTGCCTGGCACTGTCCCTGCTTTAGCATTAAAGTCCTGTCTCCTGAAACCTGCTCGTTTCCAGGCAGGTCGAGACAGCGTGGCCGCCTTGGTGTTCTAAATGACTGCCCCAGAAGGTGAGAGACTTGCCCTGGCATCCACAAGCAGGGTTCCTGTGTGTGTGACAGCCACAAATGCAGAAAGACGCAGGGATGCTGCGTGGGTGGCTCACAATGGTGACTCCAAGCAGCATTGCTGTTGGTATCATTATTTTACAAAACGACGAATAATTCTTAGTAAAGTGACCAACAAAACAGTGTACAGTCTTCTCTCAGTATATGGGGTAGTTGCATTACTAGAAAATTCAGCATATTAATACTTGCAGAAAAACTTGTATTTTATACAGATTCTTATTAACCTATTCACTGAAATGAATATCAAATATGAGGTATCTGAAAGCCAGGAGAAGTGAGGAACTGTGCTTTGTGCTGTGGCATTGCCCTGTATATTAAGAATACTTACAATCTGTTGACCTTACCATCTGCATTTAGCTGGTGGCATCCTCAACTGCAGCAGAGATAAAAATCATCCCAAAGATGCATTAGCTTTCCTGTCGCTGACACAAAGTATCCGGCACCCACACCACACAGAAGGAGAGGTTTCATTTGGCTCCCAGTTTCAAGAGATTCAGTCCATGGTCAGCCGCCTCCAAGCGGCAGCCTCATGGCAGACAGGTGTGGTGGAGCAAAGCTGCTCAGTTCACGGCCACCTGGCAGCAGAGCAGGGCACAGTGCCAGAGGAGGGGTGGGGGACCAACACAGTTCCCAAGGCCACACCTCCAGGACCCGCCAGGCACACCCAGGAGCACACTCTAGGGTTCTGCTAGGTGTTTCTTAATCCAGTGAGTCGGTGCATCGAAATTAATGGTCGCAGATGGTCCCCAAATTCCCCCAGGAGTCAGTGCCCCTCTCATTGGAAACCGCTGTCCTGGATATCGAGAAGTACTGAAGAAGTGAGGGATCCAGTAGAGGGTCTGTCCTCTGTTGTTTCTCTTTATTCTTCTCCTTCTCCTTGTCCACCCCCCGCCATTGTCTACAAACTGTTGAGTTTTTCTGTTGCAAAGCAGAGTATGCAATCAGCCCCCATTTTCTCTACAGAGAGCTTAGTGTGCTTGGAAATACAGAGCCCGCCAGCCAGACAGTTCTGCAGAGACCCCAACACCACAGCTCCAGCTGTGGCCAGGTGACTGTGCTGGCTCCCCCAGCTCTTGGCTGAGGCCTACTTCTTATCTGTTATTGATCATGAGGTCCACCCCCTGCCCTCTGCCTCTCTCCTGTAATCAGTTGTGCACTGGAGAGGAAGGAGCTAAGACCCTCGCCTCCCTGCATGCAGGAAGCGTTTCCTGGGAAGCCTTGCGTCTGATTCCCTCCACCTTTCCAGCACTGTCCATGCCGGCTTTATTCCGGGAGGCACAGAGGTGTGAGACGAGAGATGAATAAGATACAAGAAATTAGTGATCGAGGAAAGAGGAGACCAGTGAGGCATTTCCGAAGAGCCCAACAAGGACTCGGTCGGATGCCTCGTCCACGAGAGCAGCTATGTTGATGACCACCATCGTCTCTGTTGCATTCCCACTTCAGCATCAGCGTCTCGTTGTTGGAAGAAGGATTCTTAAGTGTCGCTGTGTACCGCCGTATACACAAGTCACCTCCACGAGCGCTGTCAGGTGCTGCGCTCTCAGCCACCCACTTCCTGTCCTCTTTGACGGAAGTGTCAGCGAGGCTCAAGCAGGTCAGGCAATGTGGCTGGAGTCCCATAGCCAGCCATAACCCACCTGGCTTCACCGCAGTAGCTGTGAAGTGCCGCACGGTCTCCTCCTCGGCGGGGTTGTGGCGCTGAATTGAAGTGAAGCCTCAGAGTGAGGGCTGAGTCAGAATGGGGATCGGTGTGTGGAGCAGCGAGAGTTCACTGTGACAAGTTCTTACAGCAGGGGGGAGTTGAGTGTGGCCCTGGATGTGTGGGGAGGGTGGACGGGGGGTGCAGGACCCCTCTTGGGACGTGACCAGAGGCCCATGCCCACGCCGAGCACTTGCGGCCCTGCGTGCCCGTGTGTGTTGGCAGAGGGGCCGCGGAGCGGAAGGGACGGGTGCTCGAGCTCTGGACCTCAGACGCGCATCCGTACGCCAGTGGGTCCCGCAGGGAGCTAACTGCTCAGCACGGGGAGGTGGGTGCATGTGCAGGACATTTCTTCCCAGGAAACAGTGGCTTAATGTCAGACCTTCTGTCCTTCATTTTTTCCAAGGAATTATTGATCGGCTTTTGGCAGTTAACAGAACTCTGGGCTGCAGCGTGTGACGCGCTACACAAATGTGGGAACTGTGCTAAGAAAATGAGGTGCTTGGGTTTTTGTCATGATGACTTTGAGTGGAAGGTCAAGTAGAGGGTTGCACTGTGGGACTGAAACCCGGATGAGATTTGACAGGAGCGAGTGACACTGGAGTCCTTGCTTTGGAGAATAAATGGAGATTCTGTTGAAACAGTGAAAGGTCAAAACCGAGGCTGGGCTCTTTGTGCCCGGGGTACCGATCACCAGCACATCCATGTTTGCCTCCACTCAGTGGGACACTCCCAGATGTTGCCGCTGAGGCTCCTTTAGATTTCTTTTCTTCTGCACTGTCTCGCAAAGTTGCTGGCAGCACATGTCTAGTGGGGACAGGAGAGGAGCTGAGATAGGTGCTTCCTTGTGCCCCGGCTGGGCTGAGCTACGCCCATGGCTGTGGGCAGAGGGCATTGAAGACTGAGGCTCTGGGTAACTTGGATCTTAACCATAGCAACCAGGGCACCCTATTGCTTTCCACCCATGTAGCATTAAAATTATCCAGAGAGCAAACGCCAAGTAATGAAGTCTAGGTCACTCCCCATCTGTCTCTGTAAATGCCATTTGGAACCAGCACCTTTTCATTTGACAATAAAATCGATGAATGAAATATCGCAGGGCCGAAAGCGGTGCTGTACAGAATGCATTACGGGCTTGGCCCCTGTGCTTTGCCTTCCCGTCACATCAACACATCTACTTAATGAAGCTCGGACCTGTGTTAGTCCTTCTCCCACTTGCTTTTGAACTTGAATCTTTCGGACAAAACTCAGAAGGCCTTCACTTTGGAGTTTGCTTGTTCATAGATGAGTTTTGGTTTAAAATCCTGGGAAAAGCAACAGGTTAGGGGCGAGGGGACAGGTCGGGAAAATGGTGCTGGAGTTTGGACAGCTTTTGGTACTCATCAGTGGCTCCCTTATCAACAGCACTCCCTTTGATCTGCTTGTCCCTTTGAGTTGTCCTTTTTGGTTGAGGAAGACATCAGAAGCAGGCACCTTGTGCAGAGCACCGCACCCCGTAGCCTCCAAGACAGCTGTGAGCTGTGTGAGCAGAGAAGGGAAGAAAGGGCGCGCCGCCCCCCGCAGCGTGTCTTCCGTAGAGTCAACGCCTGCCCACGGAGAATGTACGACAGTTGAAACAAGGATGTCACTCCCCTAGAAACGGGGAAAATGGGACCCCTGTGAAGACTTACACTGAGGGTATGGGCCTGCAGACGGGGAGAAGGGAGGAAAATCAGGGAGGGCGGGGCGCGGGTGCTGCGCTGCTGCAAGGTCGGGATGTTGCCTTGAGAAAGGAGCTGTTGAGTGTGTGGCGGGGACCAGAGAAATGGGGGAGAGATAGCTGAGACCGCAGGAAGGTCCCCAGCTTATCGAAGGAGCATCTCCGAGCAGTTCAGCCTGAGTGTCCCTTCAGCAGGTGTCTGTCGCACGCTCACTGTGTCACAGGTGCCTCCAGGCCCCAGAAATAGAGCAGTCAGTAAGTCTGGGCTTCCCTCCAACGTGTGGTTCAGGTTTGAAGAGAGAAGCGAGAGAAATATGTCTGTGTGTGTGTGTGTGCACACGCGCGTGTGTGCACACTCGTGCACTTGCGCTGTATATAAACATCATGATGCTGTGAAGGAAACAGGAGTAGAGAGGAAAGCAGGGCCAGGGAGCAGTTTGGGAGAGGGACATAAAGGAAGGCATGTTAGTCTGCTGTTCGTTGCTGAAATGTAACACCTGGGCTGGCCACCTAGGCAGGACAGTGAGTCTTTGAGCTCAGAGTTTTGGACACTCAGGGAGGCACCTGCCAGCTCAGTCCAGGAGAGGTAACGGCCACCTGGCTGGGTCATGTCATGCGGATGGCAGTGGCACCAGGAGCGGCAGGAAGGAGAGCTCACATCTCCATCCAGGAAGCCGAGAGCTGGGCTCCGGCTCATGGAAAAACCTCCTCACATCAACCACCTTAAATCCCTGCCAGGCCTGTGCCCTGAGGACTCAGGCCTCACTGGACCCCAACTCCCATTCCCACTACTCTGGGGACCAAGAGGGGATGAAGCAAATCCAAGCATAGCAGAGAAAGTTCAGCTGAGAAGAGTGGCAAGGAGCTGACCCCGGGTAGACTGGGGGTGCACGCCACTGTGTGGAGCTCCAGGTAGGCAACAGCTGGTAGCCTTGGAGGAGAGCGCAGCCCAGTAAGGTGGAGTAGGGGAGTGGCCAGCAATGTTGGGAGGCCAGGAAAGCGAGAGGACAGGATCAGTGCGGTTTGGGTAGGGACCAGCCTGTGGGCCACCATGATGAGCTTGGTGTTTGTGTGTAGATGGGGTTTGAAAGCAGGGAGCAGGGGATCAGGCTGTGCTGTGCAGAGGGATTGAAGCAGACAACATGAAGCCAGGTGCCCTCTGGGATGGGGCACGCGGAGGCCAGGCCGGAGATGTGTCTGGAGTTGGTGGCACCAGGATGTGGTTGTCAAAGGAGCAGGAGGGGCCGGGTGACTCGCATCTTTTGTCCTCAGCAGCCCTAAGAGGTCGGGGCGACTGTCATCCTTCTTCCCATGCACATCACGCCACATCAGCCCCAGGCCCTGGGTCATGGACAGATGTGTAAGTGGCCACATACAGAACATCTGGCACACAACCGAGCTGTCAGCAGAGTCCCTGGAACATGTACTACCCGTCCCTACCACAACCAGGTCTGTGTTATTTTGCAGTTGTCATTTCTGGTTTTGTTTGGGTATTTAAAACTTAAAACATGTGCTCTAGATATGATATTTATATTCCATTTAGAGAATAATAAGCCAGTACCCGTGTAGCCACCACCTGGCTTAAGACAGAAGCCTTCCCAGACCCTTCACGCCCTGTGCCCTCTTTCCCCAGAATTCCCTGTTACCTTGAAGTTTGGATTTATCGTTTCCATGCCCTTACTTCTAGCTAGCTTCCATGTTTCCAAACGTTACGTTGTTTATTCTGACTCTTTTAACGTTATATAATGGAAGCAAATATGACTTGCAATTTTTGCTCAAATCAAATTATTAAGACACATTGGTTTTGTAGCATGTAGATTGACCTCATTCATTTCAGGGCAGCATATGACTAAGGTACAATGTGCTTTGACTTTGTTTTACCACGGAGCATTTAGTTGTGTCTCATCTCTTATTCCCAACAACACGTCTGTGGGTGTGATTCATTTATCTCCTAGGGCACATGTCTCCTAGGGAGTTTTCCTTAGTGGCTACACATAGCAGTAGATATGTATACACACACGTATAGACTCACACACACACACACACTCACACACACACACCTCCATCAGTGATTGCCGATAGTTTTCAAAAATGGTTATTCCAGTTTACAGCCCTAACCTAGAGAGGAAGCATTCCCACTGCTACCTGTCTTCACTAGTACTTATGCATTATCGTTTTAAAGTTCGTTGCAGCCTAGTGGGGGAAGCATGATACCCAGCTGTGACAGTAATGTGCATTATTCTCTTAATGTGCTCGCTTTGGCAGCACATGTCCTAAAATTGTTGGAAATGAGGGTGCACATTCTGTAGTGTGCCCATTGGCTGGTTCTTTTCGGAGCAATGCCTTTTTGTACCTTTTGTCCGATTTTTGGTTGAGTTGCTTATCTTTTCCTCCTTGATTGGTTGCCACTCTTCGTACTTTCTGGATACTCAGCTTTTGCCAGTTTTGGTGCTACAAATACTATCTCTCAGGTTTTCTTGCCCATCTTTCCAGTACACTGACGTTCTGAACTTCCGTGTAGTTGAATTTGCTAATTGTCTTCTTTGTGGTTTACATGTTTTTATATCTGGTTTAAGAAAATAACACCTAACGTGGGGTCATAATACTCACCATATTTTAGTCTACATTTTTGAAAACTTTGTCTTTCCCATTTAATTTCTTCACCTACATGGAATTGATTCATATGTGACATGTGCAAAGGTGTTTATTTATCACATGGTGACCATTTGTCCCTCGCTTAGCTGTCACACCTCACGTTCCCATGAATGCTTGACAAGCTCCCCCGTGTGTCAGTGGACCTCGGTGTCGGCACCGCTGAAGACTGTCACACCTTTGTGGTCAGGGCTAGTAGCTGGTGGTGCTGTTCCCTCACCTGTTCTCCTTTGAGACTTAAAATCTGAACTATAAGGAAGATACAAGATGTGATAAAAATACATGATAAATGATTAAATGTTAAACATTTATTATAGTAAAAAACACATTGCTATTAATCCCCTTCATAATACTCCTTGCTTAGAGCAAACTTATTCCATCCTTCTTGCCACTTTCTAAAGCAGCTCTGTAGTCCTCTTTCCTGAGTATCTTTGCAAGATGTGATCAAAAATACGGTGATGGGTCAGCCAAGCGCCATCCAGAAGAAAGTTGGGCTGGTGTAGAGGAAAGGGCTAAAAGTGATGAGAGTCAGCGAAATGCAGAAGTGGCCTCGGCTGCTGCCTTTCTGCAGAGAAACTGGCTGTTTCTCCTGGGAAAGGAATGCGTATAGGTAACTGTTAACACACACACACACACACACACACACACACACACACACACACAAAGAACAAAATTGACCATTCCTCGACTCCAGCCAAGGCTGGGGATGATCCCTCCAGCCACAGAGGTGCGTGGCACCAAGCCGCTTCTGTCTGAACACAGTACTTAAGACACTAACGAGCTGGGTGCAGTGAGAGTGTGTGTTGTTGGTGTCTGTCTGTGCCCTCTCTCGCGCCTGTTGAAGGCTCCATCTCATGTAAGGTGCTTCCCTAGAGGATTCTCCTTCATCTTTGGCACTGTCCCTTGCCTCGCTGTGTGGTGATGTATTCTTGGACTGTTTTCATATCTGCCGTCCTTTTATTATAAACTTACTTTCATCTTTTTAAAAGTCATGATGTGGCTCTTCTCTGTCGGTGTGGATCCGAACCTCAGCCTTCTGTGGCCACAATCTCTATGTGTCTCTCTGCCGTTACAGCTTGTAAAAACCTGACGCTGCGTCCTCAGCTACCTTACACACTGGATCTGGCACGTGCAACTTCTGGCTCTTCTCCAAAGTCATTTCTTCATTCCTCTTTTCGTACCATCTTTGGATTGATTATAGGTTTTTATTCCTCATTTCAGTTTTAATCTCTACTAGATTGAAAGTGACATACTAGGAATCTTAACTTGCATATTTAATTTAGAGTCTGAAATTAGTATCTCCAACTCTCCTGAACAACTCTAGAATGCTGTCTATAATCACTTCTACCAGGTTACATGCTCATTATTTAATGTATTTTCTAATTTATTTTGCTTTTAATTTCATTAATTAGATGGCATTGCTAATTTTTAGTTGGTATGTTTCAAATTTTCATCTATGTATTTGCTGTTTTCTGTTCACACTTTCTTTTTGGGGATTGTTTTCCTTCTTCCTGTTGTATATCTTTTGAAATTCCCCTTAGTAAGTGTCTGCCCCTAGTGAAATACTTTGGATACTCTGAAAATTGTCTTTGTTTTGCCGTGCTGAAGTGGGTTTTCCCTGGCTCTAAACGCCAGGTTGACAGTTCTCCCCCTAGCACACAGGCGGTATTCTTCCACTGTCCGAAGTTCACATTGTTTCTGGCGATAAGTCAGCTGAGAGTCATTGTTCAGTCTTGCCGCTTTCCTGCTTGATCACTTTCCAAATGTACCTGGTCGTTTTGACAGTTTTCTCTTTCTTTTGCTGTACTTTTCGTCTGTTTTGTGTGTTAACTACACATACATAATGAATAACAATAAAACTTGGTGGATTCAAACAAGTCATTTATTATATCTCCCAGCTTCTGTTACACAGAACGGCTGGGCAGCCTGGCACCTTCCTTTTGGCCTGAATAATTAGTATTTAGTGACTCGCCCCCTTCGCTAGCAGGCTGGTGGCTGCTGGAGCCCAGCACCTTTGTGTTTCCCCAACATGATGCTCTTCAAGTAGCCTCCAGAAGTGTCTTCACAGCGTGGAGCCTGGCCTTTCCTCATGAAGAACAGAGAGCAACAGAGAGGGGCGAAAGGGCATGTGGGAGGGAGAGCCAGGCAGCGGCGATGTCACGAGGCTAGAAGTCGCTCGGCTTCATTTCTGTCCCGATCTGTCCCTTAGAAATGAGTCACCGACAAAGCAAGTCTTTTGGTCGGAGGGGAAGCCTACCTTTCAGAGGGAAGGGAGTAAAATAATTGGGAGATGTATCTGAAAGCCTTTTATTCCTTAAAATGTGGGGCCGATTTTCCTACATTCAGTACCGTGTGTGATTCTTCTAACCAGTAGTCTTTTGGAGCCACATTCGTCATAGCTCTCGTGGCACCGTGTCCTGTAGATTCTTTTTGTTGCTGCTGTTCCACGTTCCCTGGAAATTTATTTCTGGGGAGGCTTTGAGGTCAGTCTTTAAAATACACTCTGGATGGGATTTGTGTTTGCTTACGCAGATGAGGACTTCTCAGTGGTTTTCAAACTGTCAGTGTACCTGGGGATTCTGCTGCCAGCTGTGTGTGACGGGTCTCAGGGAACAGCCCGCCATCTGCCCAGATGTAGGAGCAGGCAGACGAACTTCCTGTCCGCCTCTGCGTGACTGGCTCTTCCTTCCCACCAGGAACCCTGTCTGCAGCCCTTCTCCATGCTGCCGTCTTCTCTTCCCGTGTTCGCCCCACAGAAACCAGTGTTTCTGCCGCTGGACAAGCGCCGCCCCGCTCCTTGCCAGCTGTCACCATCCTCCCTCACTCCTCCCTCACTCCCGCCACTCACCTGTCCCCTCCCGCACACACTCAGGAACCTCTGCAGACCTTTGTGTTGTTTGTCTGAAACGGCATATTCAGGTTTTTCACACCGGAATGTCTTTTTCCTGATCCTTATCCTCCAGAGTGTCAGACACCGAGGCACCCAGGAAGCTCTTTAAAATTGCGAGCTCCTGGTCCCTCCCAGAGCTGGGAAACTGGCAGCCGAGACTCTCCTGAGATAGAGCCAGGTGTGTGTATTCCTCCAAAGCCTTCCAAAGGACCCCACTGCCCGCCGTGCTCGGAGCTAGTTATTGTAATGAAGATGCGGTCCTGAAGCAGTGGAAACTCAGCGGGAGAGCTGAGTCGGCCCACAGAGCAGGGACGGTGTGATAGAGAAGGAAATGGCATTTTGTCTCCTTACACCCTCCCTCTTGCCCTCTGATGCTATAGATAGCTTTATGTGTTAGCGCCAACGTGCCAGTGTCACGCCACGCCTGCGAGGCCCGAAAGAGTCCCTGTGTGGGATAAGATCTCAGGCTGGCCTGCTCCTCAGAGGGGGGCTCTCCAGTGCTTCCTGATGTGTCCCACACATCTGCCCACCGCGGGGGCTCTGAGCCTCGGCCCGCAGCCGAGGACTCACCTGCACTGCTGTCCGGTGCTGTCGCAGGCACACTCTGGGCTGTCTCAGCTGCCTGCCTAAAACTCAGGACGATTCTGAACCGGAGACAGCTCTTGGAGGGCCGGCCCGTTCTTGCACAGCCCTGCCTCAGATCTTTCAAACCCTGAGATATCCAGGGAACCTGATGTGACCTCAGAAGACCCGCTGTGGGCCACATCGCCATGGGCCCCTTGGGAGGATGTGGGGCTGGCATCTTCCGGGTCCCATGGCCTGAGTTTGAGTCCCAGCTTGCGAGCATGTCAGCAGCATATCCACAGGCAGCAGAGATGCAATTTCCCATGCCTTGATTTCCCTTTCTGTTCAAGGGAAGGTAATAAACTCTATCTTCTCGGGCACCTTAAATTCCCTGTCCAGCACCTGGCTTCCGGTGGACACTTCTGTTTATTATCTCTGCTGTCGCTGCCGTGGCTCTTAAAAGGAAGAGGAATAAACAGGGCAAGGATTGTTGTCATGTTTTCTCCTGCCTGGCATACTGGACGTCCCCACACCTCGGAAAACAGATTTCTGTGTTCTAACTTGAGCCCGCCCTCCCTTTCTAGATTTAGTCCCTAGTAATACTAGTAGAGCTTCATGGCTCATGTGTTGGACAACGTTAAACATCAGGCAGCAAGCTAGATGCTGTATAGAAGTGTTCCCTCGTCCTTACAACACGACTCAGGGATTTTGTTAGCCCTGGTTGACAGAGAGCAAACTAAAGCTCAGAGGGCCGAGGACAAGGACTCTGCAAGACTCTGCAGGTGGTCAGAGGCCACGCCGGGCCCCGGGCCACACAGCCTCCCTTCCCGGTGCAGTTTTCTGCCGTGACTGTCGCTCAGCGTGGCCCCACGTGGCTGTCACCTTCTGCTCTGCCCACCAAACTCTGGTCCGTTAAGACCCAAGTGCCACCTCCCTTGGGAGGCTCCCCTGGGCCCATCAGCTGCAAAGAATTATTCTTTTGCAGCATCTCCAGGGGGTTTACTTAGGTTCCTTTGTGGCGCGCTTGTCACTGTCTTCCATGTCTTGTGCGTCTGTGTGCGTGTCTCCCTTGCTGACCTGTAATGTGTTTGGGGTCAGCAGTTGTATCTTGTTTATTTAGTAAGAACTGTCTGGCACACTGCATAGATGCTCATTAAATGTGTATTGACGTAAAGAATACAAATTGCAATAAGAAAGGTTGTCATTACTACAGTGTCAACACGTCTGCCCTTAAATCCAGCGACAGCATACGAGTGACTTTCTTCTGTGTGGGGGGAGGAAACAGGCACACATTTGGCCCAGCACCTTGCTTTGGTGGTTGTTGTGAAATTCCCAAATTGCAAGTGTGTGCAAGTCCAAGCGCCACTGTATACCCAGGTTCTCTGAGTCGCAGCAGTTCCGTCGTGAACAGATCTTTGTCCTCAGGCCAGGTGGTTCTCTGCGGCCCCCTCTGCTCTCTCTTCACACCTGGCATGTGGTTTTCAAATCCGCAGAAGAGCCCAAAGGGCATGTGGAGTCCTATTAGCTCAGAGCTGCAGTTGCTCCCGTGAACGAGCTCCTTGAAATGACTCCTCATGAGGAGCCTCCCTCCTAAGCGACCAGGTCGCCATCAGTCAGAATTTGTGGATGCAGAATGGAGCTAAAAGGTTGCATTTATAGCAGGTTCTGCCATTTCCATGGTGCCTTTCATCCCGTGACCCTTCAGTGGAAAGTTAATTGAAATGGAGAAGATCAAGCACAAGGCAAAAAGCAGAGAGGGCTTTATGAGATATCAAGGGTTATTCCACGCTGGGATGTGCCGATTTAGAAGCCCCAAGCACACCAAAAGTTTATTTTGAAGCTACTGGGACAATGATATGCCCCAAATCTGCCTGTCTGTAAGAAAAATGTAGAGACAGTGAGTGGCTAGGGAGGCCCAGGTCCTCACATGTAGGGGAATGTTTCCAGCCCACGGGAATGCTGATTGGGTTTCCACCTTAATCAGCTCTGGGATCCATGTAAGTAGCAGCCGTAGAATACTACACTGGGGGAAGCCGGTGGAATTATTGTGTGGGAGATCCTCTCTCGGAGAAGCTCGGGTCTGGGCCTCCGAACAGTTGCACCTAGCCTAGAACACGGGTTTCCGGGTACGTGACAGTGATGCCGTCTGAATTGTTCAGATGGTCACACAGCTGTCGTGGCAGGGGGAGAGGGTGAGGTGCGTCATCTCACGTGACTGGAAGGTGGCTGTACATAGAGGTGTCTCGTGGCAGCTCCAGAGTCCAGGACTAGAGTCACGCATCCTGCTTCCTGTCTGGCCCACACCCACGTGGCCACGTCCGACACCACTTACTTAGAGCAGAGTTGGAGCTCACTCACCCTATCAACACGGGAACACAGATGCCGACCGGCTTTCTACTGCCTTTCCTCGCTGTCTTGTCCAGTGGCAATTTTTTGGCAGCTCACCATTGCTGAGTCTTCCTGAAGAATCCCACTCAGCCTTCAGAGAAACAACTCTCATTCCATGCTCCTAATTAGTATATGGATCTAATACTTCCTTACATCCCTGAATTACAGCAAGAAAAAGAAATGGCTCGGCCTGGTTTGGGAACAGCTACACCTCGCCCGTGGTGAGCACACGGTGCGGCTGGTGACAGCAGGAGTGTGCAGACATGGGAGGTCACGGCTGCAGGCGCTGTCTGTGCCCTGTGCGTGCATTGGCTCACGTGGCCACACTCCTGCAAAGACAGGAAGCGTTGGCGGCAGGCCCACTGGTCGGTCGCGGTCCATTACCCCTTTCCGAACCCGGGGACTAAGACAACAGACCTGGTCTTGTAAATGTATTTGTGTTTAAGTGACACATAGTAATCCTGTGTATTTATGGGGTACAGTGTGACATTTCAGTCCAAGTATACAGTATGTAATAATCAATCAGGGAAATCGGCGTTTCCATCACCTTAGACATTTACCTCTCATTTGGGAACAGTCAGAGTCCTCTGCCCTGTTGTGAACCGTGGTTATCCTGGTGTGCTGTGGAATTTCAGGTGTCATCGCTCCTCCAAACCCAGCGTCCCCTTCGCCTGCTAGTCCTCGCTCCGCCCTCCGTCCTCCTGCACCCTCCCCAGGTGTGGTACCTGCCACATCTTTGGGGAGATGCTCTGGTGGTATTTACTAGAGTCGGCCTTTTATGTGGCTTGCTCAGCGATATGTACCTCTCTGTTAGGATCACCAGATAAACAAATCCGTAATTAATGGATTTATGGGACACGGCGCTCTGGAAAACAGCACGTAGACTAAGCACGGTTGGAATGTCACCTGGAGCGCCTCATGTCTGGCGTCCCTGCCTCTCTTGGCTCAGCTGGTGGTGGCACACAGAGCCCATCAGGCCTGTCTGTTCGCTTTCCCATGTGGCAGGAATTGGGGTGTCATTGAGGGTGCCGGGCTTCTCTCTGCCTTGACTGAGGGCGACTTGGTAGTGGATCTGAGCTCTGACTGTGGTGGATCGGATGCTTCACGTTAACCTCAGCTGCTTCATCCAGTGCATTGATTAAACATAGCTCAATTGAAACACCCTGTGCTGTGTGCTGACGCGAGATGACCGGTTGTGCATTTCCCGGGAGGGATTCCTGGTGGTTCAGGTTTCAGAGCAGACTGTGGCGAACCCGGCCGCTGGTGGACGCTACAGGAGGAAATGGTAAGAGGAACCAGTGGCCAGCGCGAGTCAGTCTCGGTCAGTGGCCAAGCGGCCACTCCAGGAGCAGGACGGAGAGACAGGGTGATGGCCAGTCCTCACGGGTCACAGTGCCAGAGGGGGACCTGGCTTCTCGGGGCGGGGACTCCTCTCCTTGGGTGCAGCCGACTCTCCACGTCTCTGTAGCTTTATGAACGCTGGCACTGGTGTGCCCGGGGTGGAGGGGTGACTTGGGCTGTGTCTGGGAGACTGCAGGGAAGTAGGGAGCTGTCTCAACAAGGAAACCAGGGATAGAGCAGCATCGCCAGGTCCTTTCAGCAACAACACTGAAGTCCGTGTGACCTGGGGCCACTGGGAGACTGGAAAATGGAAAGCAACTTTCCTAGCCCCGTGTGTCTGTGTGCTGTCCACACAGAGCAGAGCCCAGGGGGGATGGAGCCACCCAAGCCTCTGCAGAGTGAGGGCCGGCTCAGCCAGGGAGGGCAGGGTTGACGTGGCCAGGGCTCCAGGCACGGGAGCAGGAGACCCAGAGCTCGGGCCCCCGGAGAGCAAGCCCTGCTGGGCACAACCACTTTCCAGCCAGTCTTAGTGGGGTTGAAGTGAGCGAAGAGCACAGCATCATTTTCCCAAAGTGACTTGTGCCCAATTCTGGTATATGTACTCCTCATTAACTGAGGAGCAGGCACAAAGAGGTTAAGTGACTAAGCCAGAGTCACACAGCCAGGAAGTGGAGGAACCAGGTTTGCACAGCCTGGCTTCGGCCTTCATTTTCTGCAGAACTTCACTGTGCAGAAGCAGAGTGCCAGAGGCCCCACTGGCGAGTCTCCTGTGTGCCACCATCCCCGAGTGTCTCACCTTCGACTGAGGAGATGGGGCTTCCGGGCTCCAGGTGATAATTCTCAAGCTGGGGTGCACATCTCCAAGCTACCTTGCGAGACTTTTTAAATGCAGAAGACTAGAGAACTCCAGGGCCAGAATTCACATTCAGAAGGGTTGGGGAGTGAGGGAACCATGGTGTGATTTTAACCCAACACACACACATACCTGGACGCTGAACCACTTCAGAGAGAGAGCAGCAACGTGAGAGTTTAATCACCGAGCATGAAATTGGAGCTTGGCTGAGACCCGCATCCTGGTGGCTTTTGGCCCGAGCCCAGAGCCACAGTCGCCTACCCTGTCCTGAGTGGGCTGGAGGGGCGCCCTGTAAGCCCCACGGCTCAGAGCAGAGGTGAAAGGTGCCTGATGGAGTAGGAAGCTGTGTGGTCGCCGGGCAGGCAGCCGCTACCCACCCACTGGAGAGAGCCCGGCCTGGAGGCCAGGAACCCAGGCCCCTCCTGTAAATGAGGAGGGAGGGGCTCCCACTAGTCACTGACTTCTAGGCTGAGCTGGGAGCTGCCCCAACAGGGTCCTGGGTATTCCCAAGGCAGAAGACACAGGAACAAGTCAGGAACAAGCTCTAGAAGGGTGGATTCCTACATGCTGCCCTCCTAAGAGAGTGCACAAGGGCTCTGTCCCTTCCAAACATGAGGTTAGTTACCCAGAATAGCTGTCACTTGCATAGCACTGAGTTCCTGAGGGCCCTGCGCTGGGTACCAACGTGAGAAGTCACTCAGCCCAAGGAAGCCGCCATTGCGTTGATGTCAGCCCCGGGGGGGCAGAGAAACACACTTGGGGTTATCGGGCGAGGAGGCAGCGGGCAGGAGTTGGAGCCCCTGGCTGTGCGCTCTTCTGGCTCCCCATCCCTGGATGCCGACGTTTGTAGGAAGGTGACGCACCGAGCAGAGGCTCCAGGATTCTCAGATTGACGCACGGAACCCAGCACCAGTGAGCAACTAAGCAAAATCGCTCCCCCCTGCCTGTTCTATCATTAGTCCACTGAAGAGCGCTAAGGAGGCTCCATAGCTGCTGATTGTTTTTTCCTCAACCAACGGACATTAAAATTACCACTGTCACATTGCTAATTAAGGCACTGTTTAACTTATAAAGAGGATCGGGTGAAAGGATTAAGTGCAGCAGCCATAAAAGGCAGCCCAGGTGCAGAGAGAGGAGAAAAATTAGAGATGAAGATCCCTCCTTCTCCTGAGATGAAGACCCGGAGCCCGGAGCTGAGCAGCTGAGGTCCAGGATGCTGAGGTGCCCGGCTGCACAGCTGTCCATGCTGGGGCACATGCGGGATTCACAGAGCTGCATGAGTGTGCTGGGTAGGGAACGGGAAAGGGAGAAAGGGTCTGCAGCTTCCTCCGTGCAGGACGGGCGTTAGTGGGCTTTCCAGGCGGAGAGAGCAGCCTGCCAGGCCTGCTTATGCCCGGGCGCTTGCTAAGCACCCACTATGCGCTGGGTACGACACGGCCCTCCCCCTTGGGCCTCTCAGGATGTGAATGCTGTGACCAAGGTGTTGGTGCCTGGACATCACCAAGTCTCTTACAGGGTGTAAGCCAGCTAATAGCAAAAATACCTGGAGAAAAGGGGGTGTCAGCCACCAGAAGTGCTGAAGGTGAAGTGACTGGTCAGACCTGGGCTGTGTGCATGGAGAAGACACATGCGAGAGGCACCCCGAGAGGCTGTGAGTGGGTGGCAGGGGGAGGGCGGCTCCTCCCGGGGGAGCTGGACAAGCAGGAGAGAGGGCGACGGGACTCAGACTGACTTTCAGGTCTCTGAGAGTCAGAGGCCAGCCTGGACTCCCTGAAGGGTCATCCCCTCTGTCAGTTCTGAGTGTGGAACACGCCTCACTGTGCCGGGAATGTAGGTGATACCAGTGGGGTGTGTGGTGATGAGGAGCCGACCCCCGGGACCAGACGCTGGGGATTCTGCCTGCTCCGTGAGATTATGAAACTGGGCCCAAGTGGCTCACGGTGAGGAGCAGGCACACGGCATCTCAGGCTTTTGGGGCTGATGGTCGGGCACAAACTTCCAAGCCAGCTGTGTGGAACCAAGCGGCTCCCGGTCCCCAGATCAGTGAGCTGTTTTGCCAAGGGAGTCTACAAGCTTCGGGTGGGATCATGGACAGCAAAGTGGGTGGGAGCATTTCTCCCCGGCTCTGATTTATGTGTTTGTGCTGGAGTGATGATTTAGATAGAAGCTCAATAAATTGATCAAATAAATTACACCAGCCCCACACGCCGTCATTCCAGGGGCTGTCACCACGCCGAGGAGGCCCGACATCACCCAGCGTGGGCTCTGAGGCCTGCAGCTTTTCCCGCACGTGGCTGCACTTGGATTTGTTCTGGAAGCTCTTTATCACTCAGATTGGCCAGCAGCAGAAGGGCTTTGGCTCCAGAGGCATCCCTGGGTGCGGAAGGCAGCAATGAGTAGTTGCAGGACCCTTAGCAAGTTAAATATGTCGGCCTCAGTTCCCCCTCTGTAAAACACTGATTCATCATGCCTACTGCAAACCGTTGTGTTCAGCATAAGCAATCAGGCATTGAGGCAGTAGAAAGAATCTGGGTGTCCAGCAGGTATGAGGTCACATCCTAGAGTTATTCAAACCCTGGTCCCACAGACACCTCAGTTCCCAGGTGGCGATTGCTGCAGATGACATCCTAGGAGAATTCCTGCTGCAAGTGCCACGCCAAGATTGTCCAAAGGAGGCCATGGGATCTGATGCTCCGGCAGGACAGCCCAGGGACTCACTCCTACCCGCACCCAGGATACCGCACCATAGCTCGACTTACCCGAGGCACTGAGGCACACCAGCGTCGAGGCGCAGCTCTGTGGCCAGGGGAGCCACTTACCCTCCAACCACATTCGCGTGGATGCTGGGGACACGAGATGCGCACGGTTTAGAGAAAGCCTTTGAGAGCAGACCCACCACAAGCAGCCGGTCGCAGGGTGGCTGTTCTCCGGGGGTCTCGTCTCATCCAGTGAGGGTCACGCCTTCCAGTCTGATGTGCGAAAGCAATCTCAGGAATCTGAAAGCTGGGACTGGGCTCCTTGCGGAGGGGCCGTCATCCACAAAGCTGGGTCCCGCGAGTGAGGAGTCAGGGATGCCTGAGTGCTCGAGTGAACGTGTGGGTTTGATCGGGCTTTATCGCAGGTGACCTGGGTGACCTTTGGGCAAAGCAGTTGACAGTTCCAGGCTGCCGTCTGCCTCCGTGGAATGGGGACAATGGAAACACTGCCCAATTATGACAGAGAAATAAGTTAATGCACGTCAAGTGCTGGGTCAGGACCAGCACTCGGCACAGAAAACTGCCCTGTGATGCTGTGCCACGACAGCTTCCTGTGTCAGTCCAACTACCTCAGCTTCTCCTCCGTGACTGTGCCCTCTCTGTGCTTCACAGGGCAGCAGGTCCTGGGCTTGGTGGAGAACCAGAGTGACTGGTACCTCGGAAACCTGTGGAAAAACCACCGCCCGTGGCCGGCCCTCGGCAGGGGCTATAACACTGGTAAGTCAAGGGGGGCCGCGGGGGGGCGGGGTCACGGTGGGTGACAGAGGGCTGCAGCACCTTCCTCGGGCGAGGAGGTGGGCGGCACAGAGACCACCAGCTGCCTGCTCTTGGTGGGGGCTGCACGGGCACTGCGGCCGAGGATGACGGCGCTCTAGAGCCCCCGCAGCCTGGCGGCCTCCCAGGAGCCCTCCGCTGCCTTTTAGTCTAGGTCCTATTGAACTCTTGGTCACTTCGGCCTGTAGCTTCCTTGACTACTAACGCAGATTACAGATTGTTCTGCTGTAGCAAAATAGCTACGTTTTCGTTTCCTAGTGCTGCAGCAGCTCGTTCTCCTCAGCCCCACTCCTGTGTGTGCTGGGGATGCTCTTAAATCTCCAGCTCCCTTTTCACTGGCTAAAGCGTGTCATGTGACTCCTGCCTGCAGAGGCTGTGGGCACATGCAGCCTGCCAGGCGCCTGGCCAGAGGGCGCAGAGGCCTTTGGAAGTTGGCGTTTCTGATGCCACAGCCCTCGAGTACTGCGTGTCTCAAACCAGGTCCTGTATTCCGCCTTGCCGTGGACCCCAGTCTGGCTTCTTCCATTTCCCTCTCTCTGGTTGATATCATTCATGATTTTCCACCACTCTGTCTAGCAGCTGTGTGGTGGCCGCCGCAGCAGGGCGTCCTGACTTACGGGTGAATGAGCTCTAAAACAGGTCCCCTCCCCACCCCAGGCTGGCTTCTGGCCACTCTGTCTTCCAAGGCTTCTGGACCTCGCGCCTCTCCCTGCCACCACTGGGGAGCCCTTCTTCAGGGAAGCAGACTCGGGGTCTGTATCAGGATTCAAACCTGGAGCTCAGGGAGCAGTGGGGAGGCCAGCAAGGAAGGGCGGGACTGGCACCCGGGACCAGCCAGGGTTCAGGGTGGGCCCAGCACCAAGGACAGCACCGCTTAAGACGCTGTGAAAGCTGATTCCGGAGACTGCATCCCAGGGGCACAGCCAGACAGGAGTATTCTGAGAGGGACTAGGGTGCTGCTCAACACCAGCGGAAGTCAAGGGAAGGAAGACCAGCGCCGTGTCCAGCGCCATGTCCAGCGCCGCGTCCTGAGCTCCCGGTGCAGCAGCCACGGAGCCCTGCGTGGTGCCACCCTGGCAAGTGGAGACCAGCCCTGCGAAGACTGCAGATACTCTGCGGTCCTGCGGGCGCCTGGCCTGTGCTTCCTGAGGTCTGATGGGTCCGGGAGAGGGCCCAGGTGGGCAGGGGCTGAGGAGCACTGGGGCCGCAGCGCCTCCTGAGCAGGTAGGGAAGCAGGTCCCTGCGTCCCTACAATGGTCACCCAGGCCCCATGCCAACACCGTGTAGCCTCGACCTCACGTGATCCTTGCCAACCCCGCAAGGCCTTATACCAGTGAGTGAAAGAGCCTGCACGTTACCCAACACCTTTTCCAGTCCAAGCGCTCTTTAAAAATGGAGACTCTGGGCTCTGTGGTTGACGAGTCTGGCAGGTCTATGACGTTTCCGAAGCAGAATCTCCAAGGGCTGTTCTGATGGAGCCAGGCACATGTGTGTCCCCTGACAAGGTCACCTGGGAGCTCTTCTCCCAGTGCGACTGAGGCCGGAGGCGGGGAGAGCCCACAGCGGGCAGTGGGAAGGTGCCACACCATCACCTCGAGAAGCAAGTGATCCCCCACCTGGCGTGGGGGCTGGAGACCCCTGTGCTTGTGAGGAGGAAGGGAAGTCTGAGCGGAACCCTGGGGTGTGCGTTCAGCTTCCATCACGGCGGTCAGCCCAGCTTGTGGGGTCACAGGGGAGTGCAGGCGGATTCATGATGGTGACAGCGCCACATCCCTTTTGCCACTGAGCGTGGGGACAGGAGGCCACCCCTCCAGCTCCAACTTAAGACGCCAGCTCCATGAGTGACTCCCACCTTGCTGGTGCTAAAAGGGGCAGCACAGATGGAGAAGAGCCTGGAGAAGCAATGTGTCCACTTAGATAAGCCAGCAACACCAAGGGATTGTCGTGACACCAAAATGCGTGGTTGTCACAATGGAGGTATGTTATTTTAGACCCAACACTGTGCCACACGTGGGTGGATGAGTCATCCAGACATTTAGATTCCTGTGGGAATGGAGGATTCTGCTGGAGGGAACCCACCGCCCTGAGCCCCAGCCATCTCGGGCCTCCACAGTGGTCTCTTCGCACAGACCCCCTGAGCCTCCAGCTCTATATCTGGGGACTCCAGGACGCTGGGGCAGGAACCGCAGCCTGGCCACGTGCCGTCGCCTCCTTGAACAGAGGTTCTGTCCCACACAAGACTAATGACACGCCAGGATAAGAATTAACCATCAGCAAGGTAGCTTGCCTGGTGTCTGGCACACAGTTAGCGCTGAATACATCTTAGTCTTGGTCTTGCATTTTTATCCCATTGATTCAGTCAGGGAACAGGATCCACCCTCTTTCAAAGCTGTGTGTGCACACTCGACCGAGGTGTGCTAAAGTCACCCAGACCCTCTGGTCAGAGAGAATCACAAAGTTTTTCATTCTTACATGCAGTCATCTTTTCCACTATCTGGAAAAATGTTAGCTTTTTATATTAGGAAAATCTGCCTGTCTTGGTTCACGTATCAGTTTTCCAATTGTGTCTTACCTTAAAAAGCCCCAGAAAAGCATGAGCTCTTTGTGTTGGGATATCTGCCTTGGAACCCTAACTCTGTGGCTTCTAAATTCTCGGCCTGTTGGCATACAGGCTCCCTGGGGCAGGGGACCCGAGGGGCCGGCCGTGGACTGTGGGGTGCAGGCTCCCCAGCGTGGGGAACCCGAGGGGCCGGCCGTGGACTGTGGGGTGCAGGCTCCCCAGCGCGGTGAACCCGAGGGGCCGGCCGTGGACTGTGGGGTGCAGGCTCCCCAGCGCGGGGAACCCGAGGGGCCGGCCGTGGACTGTGGGGTGCAGGCTCCCCAGCGTGGGGAACCCGAGGGGCCGGCCGTGGACTGTGGGGTCCAGGCTCTCCAGCGCGGGGAACCCGAGGGGCCGGCCGTGGACTGTGGGGTGCAGGCTCCCCAGCACGGGGACCCGAGGGGCCGGCCGTGGACTTGGGGTGTGGCAACAGGTGCCCGTGTCCAGAGCTGTCTGGGAGCCTGGTTGCAGATTTCGTTTTTCTTCCTGACGCTCAGGTCTGCAGGTAGATCAGATCCAGTGCATTCATCAAGAGCACCTGCGCCGTGCCAGAGTCTGCCATGCGTGTTCTTCCTAGCATTAGCTTGTAAAGTAGCAGGCCCTCTTAAAAGACCCCGTGAGGCTCCCACTTTCTCTCTTGTTTTTCCTTCCCAGTCTGCCTCCACAAAGCCCAGGGTCCCCCGAAAGCTCCCATAGAGAGCTGCCCCTGCCTCCCGCCCACCTTCCGGGACTGCCTGTAGCTTCCTTTCATCTGAGCAGAGCTACAGGCCACAGGAGCTGGGCGAGCAGGCGGGTCCCACACAGTTCCCGGTGACTCTCTGGCTTCGAGGGCGCCCCCACGTGCCCGCACAGAAATGTCTGCTCCCAGCCATGCGGCAAGGAGCTGCCGCTCACCTGACATCTGGCTGTCAGCCGGACTTAAAACAACGGGGACGGTGACGGGCTCGTTAAATCCAGCTCACTTCAGTTCACGAGCTGATGGGCGAGTATCTGGGGAAACGAACACCAGCGAAGGAGAGAGGGGAGGAGGGCTGAAAGCAGCGGGGATGGAGGTGAGGGAGGACAAGGACAGTGGGCCAGGAAGAAGAAGGTGCCAGTTCAGGTTCACATACAGGATCCCCAAGTCGCCCACGAAGCAGCTGTGTCCTCCCGAGGCGAGCGGTGTGATATGAGTTGGAGGATCTGCTTTAAAAACAATTTGAAAGACAAAAGGTGTCCTGCTCCTTAGTCCTCAAATTAGGCCAGAGATGGGCACACGGAGACTTGGCTGTCTGGGCAAGAGAAGAATCTCTCCAGGAAGCCTTACCCACGGAACAGCAAGGTGAGGCCATCGAAGGCCTGGCTGGCCTCCGCAGCAGGGCAGCCTCTGCCGAGAGGTGGAGAGTGGCAGGAAGCAGTGTCTCCCAGGATGCTGAATCCTGTGACAGGGATCCAGAAGGAAAAAACAGCTGACAACTTGCCAGAGAGCTGCAGGCAGAGAGCTCTGGAGGGATCCGAAGAGGTGCGGGGCGCAGCCTGGTCGCTCTCCGCCTCCGCACAGCACCGTGAGGTCCTGGGAAAGGTCCTTCCTTCCTCTGAACGACAATCATCTCTTCTGTCAAGAATAGAGACCTCCTCGGGCTGTGAGAACATGCTGTGATGATTCTGTCTGTAACAGTTGCATCCAGACAGACTAGATTTAAATGCAGTTCATTCATTCATTCATAATGTAGCTCGTTATTCAGTACGAGTCACTAAATAGCCATTATTCTGACCAGGTTAGGGTAAGAAAAGATTTTACTTTAGATGACAGTTAGCAGGAACCTTCCTTCCCCCAGGAGAGAAGGGTTAGCTCATTGCCAGAAGAAATGTCGTGGGGTTTGAGCCTCTCGAGTCCCCCATGTGCCTGGCAGCCCCGCATAATCCCACTTGGAGGCAGAGTGCATCCTCGCCTGCCCCGAGGCTGAGCTGCGACACAGGGAAGCCAGGAACGTGACCCTGCACCTGCCCTCGTGGGTCGGAAGGGAGGGCACAGGACAGCGAGGCATCTGTGGCCTTGAGTAGCACGGCTGGCGCCTGGCTGATCCCAAAAGGAAGTGGGACCTGAGCTGCAGACGAGAGGGAGCCTGGAGGCTGGTTGCCCCAAGCTGGGCGAAGAGACCTGGACTGCAAGCCAGCAACCTGCCAGCGCCCCGAGACCTCTGAGCAGCGCACCTGTGCAGTCGGAAATGCATGTGCTCGAAGGCACCCGGGCGCCTGTGACAGCAGCAGTGAGGAGCCACAGCCCTGTCCGCTCCAGGAGAATGTAAGCACCATGAAGCTGTGGATCTTGCCGTTACTCCTGTGTCTCCATCGAGGACACAGAAAGCTCTGGATCAAGGTGTGATGAGTGAATAAATCCAATCCGGCTTCTCTCGCCCCCATCTTTCTCACAGAGGGGAGGGCGCAGGCCACAGAGAGAAGAGACTGGAGAGCTGGTGAGAAACTCCCCGCGCTCCTAGAATCCTGGAAAGCGGGCACTTCCTGGGGCTGGGTGCCAGGCATGGTGCTCTGTACCAGGAGCAGAAGGTAAAATAAGGCACAGTCTTTATCACATCGCCATTGCCCCCACCCCAGGAGGGGGCCCAGCAACAGTTGTGCAGGGGGCCTGTGCCATGCTGCACAGACACTGCAGGGTGGCTGAAGGGCACGGTGTGCATGGGAGGCGCTGGTCAGACTGCGGCGAGGCCGGGCTGGGTCCAAGGGCTGCGTGCTGGAGACGGGTGCGCCACACTGCAGATGGGGCGGTGGGGGACGGGACCAGCACAGGTCTCTCCAGCCCGGCACCCAGCGCCCTCCTCGCTCTATCATGTCCATTTATGTCTTGTCACTGCACCAGGCTTTCTTCTCAAGGCTGCGGGCGAGCTGTGCAGCCACTGTGCACAGCACCTTTCAGCAGGTGGGCACCGGCCCGCCCATCCTTTCCACCTCCGGCACCCTCTGAAGAGCCCCAGGAGGCCGTCAGGCAAGAGCCCCGTCAGGTCAGGGGCTGCTCATTAAACTGCATCATACCGCATCACCCTCCCTGTGAGCTGAAGCCTGGGCACCGGCCGCCCCCCCGGAGGAGCCTGCAGCTCCAGGCACGAGTCTCATTCCCAGCTTCCCCAAGAGCCTCTCTCCTGGACTCTTCCTTACAGTGGCCCGTTTCCTGGGGCACTCAGGGCCCCTCATCTCACGGTACCTTCCCTGTATGCTAAGCTGACCACAGTGCACCCCAGCCCCTCCTGGCCACATAGGAGAGCAGGCCCACCCCAGCCCCAGCCTACGCTGGCCTCCCGGCTATCGCCTGGAGAGATGGCCAGCCACACGAGGGCCCTGGCTCATCAGCCAGCCCTGCGCCCCCTCCCAGGTCCTAGACCCCGTGTCCTGGCCACTGAACTGAGAATACGGTGCTGTCCCAGTCCACACAGCTGCTGCGACGGTGCACATACTGGGCAGCTCATCGACAACTGAATGTGTCACAGTCCTGGAGGCAGGGAGTCCAGGACCCAGGCATACTCGGGGTCCGGCGAGGGCCAGCTCTGTGCTCAGGATGGCACCGTCCCCTGCATCTCCCGCGGTGAGAGGGACACCCTCTCCTATCGTGAGAGCGCTAATCCATTCATGAGGCTTCATCTCTGTGACCTCCTCGCTTGCTGAAGTCCCCGGTTCCCACTCCTGTCCCTGGTTCAAAGTGTGAGTTTCAGGGTCACATACATTCAGGCATAGCCAGTTCTTCCCTAGGGTGGAAGCAGAGGCCTCACAGTGGAAGGACACCAGTGCCAGGGAGCTGGGTGACATTACGAGCAGGAGTCCCTAGTCCTCGTCTCCCTCAGTCAGGACCTGCTGCCCACCAGCCTGGTCGTCCTGTGCCGCAGCCCTCACCCCCTCCCTGGGCAGTGTGGCACTCATCATCCTGGCGCCGCGCTGTCAGCTGTGAGCACCGTGGTGTACAGCAGATTTCTGGAGCTTTTTCATCCTGCATCTCAGAACTTTGCCCTTTGAGACACAACTGGCCGCCCCTCTCTCCGTGCCCGCAGCCCCTCTGGTCTCCTGGTCCAGGAGTGTTTTAGACACTTCCTACAAGCAGGTCACCTGTAGATGACTGGCCTGTTTCTCTCAGCATAAAGGACCCCTATACATGCTCACGGGGCAGGGAAAGCAGTATGGAGCCTCCCCCAAAATTAAAAAGCCCACTTCTGGGTGTATATGTTCAAAAGAGCTGAAATCAGGATACTGAAGGAATGCGTGTGTCCCATGTTCATGGCAGCATTATTCACTGTTGCCAAGATGAACAGCCCAGATGTCCACTGACGACAAGCAAACGGGTAAAGAAAAGGCAGAGCTGTGCGTTCATGCACACAGGGAGGCGTGATTCAGCCCCGGACGTGAAGGCTGCCTGCCCCATGACAACAGAGACAGGCGGCAGCAGGCTGTGTCAACAGGGCAGCTTTGCCTGGGTGTGTAGGAGGGCGGTGTCTTAGTTACTTTTCTCTCATTGCTGAGAGAAAATACCCAACACCCAAAGTAGAAGGGGGAAAGGTTTTTTTAGCTCACAGTTTGTGGAGGTTTCAGTCCACAATCGGCTGGATCCAAAGCAGGGCAGCGTGGCAGACAGGCAGGAGGCAGCAAGGCAAGCAAGAGAGCAAGCAAGGGGGCTACTGGCTCCTTCCCGTGCCTTATATCTTATCCAGGCTGCCAGGATTAGGGCGGTGCCAAACCAATCGGTGGATTGATTTAGTAATCACACGCCCTTCATCCCAGCGTCACACACTCTAGATCCAGCCACCTCTGATCCAGCCGCCTCTTACCCCATGAGGCTTTGTGGGGACAACTAGACACAGACCATAACAGGCAGTGAGCAGCCTCGCAGAGCCCGAGGTAATCCCTGTGGCACAGTGTGTTGGGGAGAAATAGGGCTGTAGTAAGATACATGTCCAAAGTGCGTGTGTGTAGAAGTCCATGTTCGCACAGAGAGGCCGTTAAACTGTAGCCTTGTGCAGAACATGGCACACAGTAGGCTCTTCAGAAAGAGTGATTTAGCTGCTTTAAACTTCATTGTAGACTCCTGGTGTTTGTGGATCTACCAGATCCAGTTCCACATTACCGACAAAGAATAGCATCTTTTAAAAAATTTTTCAGATGTAAGAAATGCAGTAATGTTCTGGGGCTCTGGCTTCCACCTGCAAATAAAATCCTATTAAATTAAGCTTGGGAAATTTTCAGGAAATATGGGCTCCAGTTGTTAAGCACAGCCACTATTAAAAAGCAAATTGTATGTATTCCAGTGTAATGAATTATTTCAGAAGTAGTACTTGGACACGATGTGTAAGTGGCAGCATGCCGTGTCATTCTGTGGTGCCACATTTCACCTTGCACAGTGGACGGGGCGGCCACTGTGGGGAACGGTGTATTCCATTAGTGTGCTGACGAAATTAGACTAAATTCTCACAGCTCATTGCTTCCTACCCCCTTGCTCTCTGTGCTGTTCTGGTGGGTTCCATAGCCGTGTGTGTCTGTGTGGCAGGAATATGGTGAGGGCGTGGGCTGCACACCGCTTCCCACTGTGTCCTGGGGGTTACGTGGGCGGCTTGATATCAGCCACAGTGGGAGTGTTCACTTCATGGAAATGGCAAACACTACAAATTCAAGGTTTGTTTCTTTCCGGAGACCCAGCTGTTGGCTACTGACTAGCACTGTATGTAATCGTCTACTTCTTCTGTTTTTGCAACTTTTTCTGAATTGTTATATTCCGAATTGTTGAAAGCAGAAAGTCAGGAATGAACTGCAAACTATTGTCAGTGCTCAGGGAGTTTGTGTACTCCCTGAAGGGATTTCACACACTACGACATTTCAGAGCTGTGCTAGTCAGTATTTATGTAAAAGTGAACTACAGTAATACCTCCGTTCATGAACGCTTCTGTTCATAAACAATTCAGTTCGCAAACAGAAGCGTTAGGCAGAATTTCGCTTCTATTCACAAATTCCACACCAGCTGGTGAACATGACCACAGCCATCTCCTCCAGAATCGTAGAAGGAGTTAAGCTCATGAATGGAGACGCCACTGCATCGGGTGTCCTTCTGAATTAGTACGTGCGGGTGTATGCTCTAAGAACTGTGCGGTTTTTCCATTTGATGGATGGACTGTAATTATTTTATTTCATTTCCTCTTAACTGGTATTTTAGTTGCTCCTAAGTCCCCCCAATTATAAACAATACCCTCCATAAACATCCTTCATACCATGTTTCTTGGGCAAGTATTGATATGCAGTGGATTCTAAGGAGGGACAGCACTGTGTCAAATGCTGTAGATATTTTAAATGTTGGTCGATCAGAAACTGCCAAAGGTGTCAGATAGTTAAAAGTAGAAGCAATATTTTAAAGTAAACCATTTTTAAATGTGCGTATGTGCGCACACACGCACATGTGTATTTGTGCATGCCCGTGCAGCTCTAATCTCTTGGACTCCATGCATGAACTGTGTTGGCTCCCTGTGCCGGGCGTGCGTTCTGTGTGTGTGGCGGAATCCACGTCTTTGGAGCGTCTGCTGCACACTAGGAAGCCAGCTTCTTCTCTTTCACTTTAGCTTTGTTGTCGCGACCTTCGAAGCCGTGAGCCACGGGCCAGTGGCCGAGGGGGCAGAGTCATCTCCGTGCTGCGGGTGACTCTCCCTGTCCCTGGCGTTTCCACACCGGGCTGAGTGGGTCGACCTAGCCTAGTGGTCACACAAGGGGCGGCCGCTCCGGCAGAGGTTTCTGCCTCCTCTGTCCCTCGCTCGGGTCCTTGGCGTCCGGAGGGCTAACAGGAGCCGTGGCAGGACACCAGACCCCTGTGTGGCTCGGGTTGCAGTGAAGGTAAGAAGGAAGGACGGGATAGCCTGGCATCCAGTCCGAGCGTGGCTGCCTCGAAGATGTTATTTAGATGGGAAGAGCGCCGGGTGTGTTAGGGCCCTCTCCGGTTCACAGTGCTGATCTCGCAGACGCGACATGGCTGCCTGCGTGTTAGCGCCTGTGGTCCCCATTTGAGACCTGCGGGTCGGAGAGGTTAGCTGGTGCCACAAGAGAGCAGAGCGGTGGATGTCAGATCCGGGGCCTCACACCTACTTCCGGTCTCTTCTTGGGCGGCTGGTGCGTGAGTGCACTTGATGGCGAGGCTGCCCGCCTCCGGGGTTGTTCCAGTCCCTCCGCAGTACACCAGGTTACACGGCTGTGGGCCATCACAGCGGCATTGTGCCGCCGCCCGCTGAATCGGACCAGTGCCTCATGAGCCCGGCTGCAGCTGGGAATGACTTCGGGGAGACGCGTAGACTCTGGCGTCCAGAGCTCGCTGGGACTAGTGAAGTCAGCACCGTGCGGGTGAGCGCCCGCCCTCGGTGCTCTCTAAAACCAAGCAGCGGACCCTTGTCTGCCAGCCAGGCAGTGCCCCTTATGCTTCACACTCAGCACTCTGCCTTCTTCCCCCTTCTGAGCGCCTCCACCCTGCTTTCCTGCTATCGGCGCAGTCTTGGGCTCCGTGGCTGCTTGGACTGGGGTGCGGTCATTCAGCAGAGACTTACTGAGTGCCGCCTGCAGAGGGCCCCGGCTCACGCTGGGCTCTGGGGGTGCTCAGGTGGAAAGAAGCTTGCGCTGAAGTCTGCTGGCTGTCAGGAAGACCCGACAGTTCCAGGCAGCGGCAACACATAAGCGTCCCGATGGGTGGAATCCAGGCCCGGGAAGGGGCACAGCAGGAGCAGCACCAGCCTCTCTCCCTCCGTTGTCCCAGATCCCGGCCCGTCGCTCTGCACTTTCCCTGTGGCGGGCAGATCTCAGCTTCCGGCGTCAGTGACATGGCAGCGAGGGAACCACCTCCTGCTCTTTCGGACTCATTGTGAGCTGCCACTTGTCATCCACCATTAGGCTTAACCAGCCTCTCGTCCCCCAGAGCCCCGTGGCTGCCGCTCCACGAGGAGGGCTGAGGGCCGACGGACGGGTCTGATCAGCCCACGCAGCGGAGCCCCACGGTGGCGTCCCTGAGCCATGAGGCAGCTGCCTGTGGAGCCCGCTCAGCACCCCATATAGAAGGCACAGCTGCAGCCACCCCGCAGAGACAACTCGAGAAGCGCGGACCTGGCCCTTCCCTGAGCCCAGGTCAGGTTGGAGTGGCTGGGAAAATACATCAAGGAAACATTTATCTCATGTTCCCAATCTTTTTCAGCCTAACTGTCTTGCAGCAGGGGTGGACGCAGGCCGCCTCTGCCCCCTGCCTGTTTTTGTATGTCCTAGAGCTGAGAATGGTCTTTACATTTTTAGCTGAGAAAAACATTTCTTAAAACATCTATTTTGCAACACGTGAAAGTTACATGAAATTCAAATTTCAGTGTCCATTAGGAAAGCCCTGTGGCTTTTCCATTTATTTATCTGTGGCTGCTTTGGAGCTACATTGGCAGAAGTCGAGTCGTTGCAACACAGACCTTTTGGTTTCCAGGCCAGAAATCCATGAAGAAAGTTTGCCTCACGGGGTTTGCAGCGTGGCAGAGCCGCGAGGTGGAGCAGCCGGGGATCTCGCCTTTGTTACCTTCTCCCTCCATGTCTGATGAGCGGGGACAATAACACAGCTCTTGTGGGCTGTTGTGACTACAACGTAAAACCTAGTGATCTAGACCTGCTGCTGGTGCTCGATGGGCATTTGGCGACCACCACCCACCCTGATCACATACAAACACAAGGCACCAAGGCGGGCAGTGGCAGGAGGCCACGCGGGGAAAGGGGAAGGGAGCAGGGCATGTGCCCTCGAGCCCTTGACAAGATCCGCCCACTCCAGGGCTCAGCATCATCCTGGGCTGTGCAGCAGGACGCTCACATTCAGACCCCCAGTGAGGGGCACGGCCGTCAGGCTCTGGGCCCAGGGAGCTCTCAGAAGGAGCCCTCCCTCCCCACACCGCCTGTGCGTGAGCCCCATGTCCACTCCCGAGTCACAGGAACACCGCTGCACAGGAATCTGGTCAGGCCGGACTCCTGTGCGGCCCAAAGGAGGGACAGCGTTCGGGCGGGAGGACTAACACCCGGAAGTGCAGGCTGCTTTACACTCTGGCGGGCTTCGTGGTGATGGGAAATCCTGGCAGAGGCTGAAGGTGGAGGGAACAGTGGGGAAAGTCCAAGGTGCCAACCCGGCCTAGTGACAGGAGCCTCTTGTGGGATACAGGGACACGGACAAGGGACTGTGGGCGGGGGGGGAGGGGAGCCCGCAGGTACGGCAGGGACAAGCGGAGCTGGCGTGGATGGGAGCTGGCGTGGCTGACGGGGTCACGGCTGGGAGGAGCTGTTGCCACCATGGAGCCTGCAGGTCGCACTTGAGAGGTGACTGGGGGCCACTGGTCACCTGCTTTAGAGACACGCCGAGAGTGTCGTGTGTGTTGGTGACACAGAGTAATTGTGTTCCTTAGGGAATGTTCTCTCTCGTTTCCCTTCTTGCCCTACCCTCTTCCCCTGCCCCAACTCCAAAAGCTCTCATCGCTTCTTCATTCTGCTCTTTAATTATATTTTGGGCTTGTCATGTAAGAGAAACCACATGATAGTTAACACTTCCATTTTCACTTAATAGAATCATTTCAAGATCCGTCCATTTTCCTACACATGACTCAAAGCTATCCTTCTTAGCTGAGTAGTACTCCATTGAAGTGCATACTGCATCTCTCTGGGCTCAAAGCTTAGCCTGATTTTGGAGTTCTTTGGGTTTATTGCGCATAACTGGGTGATGAGACATAGGAAGTATACGTGTAAGTGTATGGCGGTGCATCCCACTACAGTGGGATCCCTGCCTCACGCTGACTCTGTGGTCTTCGTGTGACATAGAGAGTTAGCATGACTGCAGACTGGTACACAGCAACCCATCTACACAGAGGGCAAGGCCTGGCACTATGTAACAGCGCCGGCACCTCAGCAAGCATTTACATTCTCCCCACTGGGCCAGTATTGATGCTCTCCACCTTATCTCACTCGGCCCACCACGTCCTTTGTCAGGAGGACGCCACGGTGTGTTCAGTCTCACTGTTCCTCTGCAGAAGCGACACAGCTGGAGCACCGTGCTCCCTCCCTGCCCGAGTGCCCTGCTCTGTGGAGGGCACATCACTGGCCATCGGATACCCAGACACACGCAAGGCCCTGCCTCTGATCTCCCTGCCCAGCCTCCCTGGGCGCTTGTTAGGGTTTGTGTCTGACCTCAAGAGCCCATGTGCTCCTGGGTGGGCTCTGGGGAAGTGGCTGGATCGTGGGATTCATAGCTGGCTTCCTGTTAGGAGGCGTGGCCTGGTTGGACCAGAAGGCCAGGGGGTGAGGCCTGGAAGGGTCCCCTCCCCCTGCTCCTCCCCTCTCTCTGCTCTGGCTGCCGTGCTGTGAGCAGCCCTCCTCCACCAGACCCTTCTGCCATGACTGCCTTGGAACCATGAGCCAAAACACACCTCCCCTCCAGCTGTTGTGTCAGGCACCGTGTCGCAGGGACAAAGACAGCAGGGACTCAGGAGCTGACCGCATCCTTGCCTCCTTCTGGAGCCAGTCAAGGGAGCCATAAAAAGCACTTCGGTCAGACGGATCAGGACCCACCCCAAAGACCTCGCTAACTCAGTCACCTCTTTAAAGACTGTGTCTCCAGACGTGGTCCATTCTGATGTCCTGGGGGTCAGGGATTCAAAACGGGATTGGAGGAGGGGACACAGTTCATCTACAGCAAGACGCAGAAGGAAGAGGCAGGGGGAGCACAAGACAGGGACAGACGCCCTCTTCCTGTGTCCTCCTGCAGGGAGCCCCAGTGACTCCTGTGGCAGTGGGGGTGGTGAGCGTAGAGCTCGGGGGCCCAGACACCCCACTTTGGCCACCGCTCTGTGGAGCCACCCGGCGGCTGCCCGCCCCAGCCTCCCCAGGTGCTCTGTGCTCCTTTGTTCAGTGGCAGTTGAAGTCCGGTGCCTCAGTGTTTATCTGTCACCGCTGCAGCAAGTCCATAATAACTAGCTGCCACACCTGTCATGACCCGGGCATGTCCAGGACGCCTGCTTCCCGTCTGTCAGCTCCTGCTGTCTGGCAGAACAGCCACAAGACGCTGTGTTGTCTCAGATCAAGTCCCGTGAGGAGCTCAGTCTCCTGGAGGATTTTCTGGGTGGGAGGAGAGACTCGGGCTTCTGAGCATGACTTCTGCCTGGTCCCTGTCATCCCTCATGCTCTACAATGGGCAGAATTACTTACCTTCTGTGATCTGATGATTGCCTGAAATCTGTCTGAATGTGAAAGATGACAAAAAAGTGGCCCGTGACCACAATCCAACCCACGGAGTGCCTTTCCTCTGCTTTCTGTTTGCGAGGTGGTGTCTGGTTAATAGGAGCCGTTTGCAGAATCTGCTCGGTCTGCATGGCTGGCCAGAGATTGTTTGGCGAGTGTCTCTAAAAGAACTCAGGAAAACCGAGATGAGTTCAAACAGATAGCTAGAGGGAAGTGGCAGCTTGGAGGAGAAGGAGACAGCACAGAAGAAAGAGCGCGGGGTCTCGGGGAGGGAGAGCTTTGACGCTTCCCTTTGGTTTACAGTAGCTGCTTCAGAAACAGAAATGGAGGTGGGTGGGGTGTGGATCTGATAGATTTACCCTGGCTTGATGTTTTGTGATTCCAAAGAAAACCAGCAAAGTATGCTGCTGTTGCCTCCTACCCAGAAAAGCCCCTGTGGACCAGGCCTCTGTGGGCATCGCCGTGTCCATGGAGCCAGGACAGCATCAACTCTGGTCAGCTGTGAAAGTGGGCAGAGGAACAGATGAAGAGCTCCTGCAGACCAGTAAGGAAAAGGCCAAAGCACAACAAAAATGAGCAAAACACCTGAACAGGCACTCCTGAAGGTGGATGCCCAGACGGACAGTTCACAGATGAAAAGCACTGAGCTTCATTTGTCATTTAAAAGTGCACATTAAAATCTGTAGCACAGTCACGAGCACAAAGTCTGGACCTTTCCCAGAGGTCTAAAATAGAAAAAATCAGACAGTGTGGTTATAAGTGGAAATCCAGAAGGGTAGGAAGTCTCATCCACAACCAGTAGGAATAATAGGAAGAACCACCTTGCAACCTGTGCGCAAGCTGATCTGTGCACATCCCACCCCAGGTGTGGGGCCTGTGGGCACATGTGTGACACCAGCGGACACACTGGAGAATGTTCATACAGCTTTCAAAACCAGAAGCAACTCGAACATCATCAGTAATATAATATAGCGAATAAACAGTATAAAATGTCACCATGCTCCAGTTATCATCCAGCATTAATACGAACAAACTGTAGCTCCATGCATTAATATGGACGGATTTCACAAACATAACGTTGAAACCAGAGACCAGCCAGGAAAGGTGCATAGCGTTGGATTCTATTTACGTAAAGTTCAGAAGCGAATGGACCCGTGTGGTGAACCAGGGCACAACGACTGGATGGTGGGTAATTCTGGGCTCTGAGTGATGTTTTGTTTCTTGGTCTGGGTGAAGGCTCACCAAGATATACACTTTGTTCTTCAATAAGAAGCTTGGAGATAAAAGAAAACAAAGTACTCTGCCAATCTGTACTGAGTTGTGTGCCCCCCCACGTTCTTAGCCCTGTCGCAATCTCGGCTGCCTGAGTTTGCCCGCATGAGAAGAGAGGATGCGTGCCACCAGCGTGCTCTCTGAAAGGCTGGCTCCCCGGGATGCGAGCCCCACCACACCCCCTTGGTGACGCTGCCCTGTCTGTGCAGAACAAGCCTGGCTCACCTCAGCACCCTCGGCTCCTTCAGGCTAGAGAACAGGAGCCCTGGCAACTCCACCTCTGCTCCTGGTGCTGGCGCGTAAAAGCTACCCGGTCGACACTAACTGCATGAAGAGTGGGGACTGCAGCCTCCCAGGAAGGAGCAGCCCTTTCTGCATCCCATCTCACTTCAGGACCTCAGCAGCCAGCGGAAGGGTTCCCACTTCCTCGCTCTCTCTCTCTCACTCTGGTAAAAGACTTTTTAGGGAAAAAAATTTCAAAGGCAAGACTATGGAACCTTTTAATTTTTATGATCAAAAGTGAGTCCTGGATTCCTCAGCAGGGGAGTTTAAATTAAGTGGTTTTTAATAAACTCTCCTTCTTCTTGGGTCACACAAGAAAGGAGAACTCCAGCGCTTCAAAGTGGAAGGAAGACGGGATAGTGATGGTCATTTTCCCAAACATTCCTGGGATGAGAGCCTCCTGCAGAGCGCCCTGACTTCTTGGGTCCAGACCAGCAAAGTTGCAGGAGCCCCAGGACTGAGGAGCCTATGGGGGAGCTGAGGAAGAGGAGGCAGAGCCAGAGGGCCCTCAGGAAGGGGGACCCCATCCCATCCTGCAGATTCAGGGGAGGCCGCAAGGCTGCAGACTCAGCATGCAAACCACACACACTGCCACGTTGCCCTGTGGAACGCGTGGGAAAGGAAGGAGGGTTCCTCCTCGGCCTGCTCTGTGGAGTCAGGTTACTTTGGGCCTCAGTGTCTCGGGAATCTAGGGCGCATGAGCTTCTGCGGGCTGCAAAACAGGAAAGGGAGGGAGGGAGGGAGGACGGGGGCAGGTAGTGGCAGAATTCTCACATCGTCTTCCTCATGTGAGCTCCAGCCATCCCATGTCCCGCGCCCAGGAGGTGCCTGCACAGTGGAGGACTCCCTCTAGGTGCACAGGGAGCACCACCGTAAGCTTGCCAGGCTGCAGCCGGGCACCCGCGCTCACCCTCGTGCCACTTCTGTCCATGTAGGACCGTCATCCCCCAGGAGGCCCGGCCCACCTGCCCGTGCTCGTTGTCATACCCTCCCGGCCACAGGAGCCTGTGTCTCCTGGTCCTTCCAGCATGACCACCGTTAACTCTGGCAATCAATGCTCTGTGCAGACTTGAGGCCACTGCTTCAGCTGGGCCCCACCATACTAAGTGTGGGTGTGTTCACAGACACACACACACACACACACACACACACAGCACGATTGAAAGACCACAAACGAGAAAGTGAGATTGGTTTTGCCACTTCCTAGCTATTCAGGCGCCATAATTGCCGCATCTGTAAAATGGGGATAATTCCACGCGCCTGAAGGTTGGTCCCATGCATGGGCGGTCATGAAATAACCTCCCCAATCTCAAATATACAGCTCTTGCTCGACAGTGTTAGCTGTCATCACTGTCACCATGTCACCATTTTTAGTTTGTTCTCCCTCTTGCAATTGCACTGGCAAAACTCAACATCTGAGTCATATAGAAAGCAATCGAAAGCGCTCTCCTCCCTCCCTGCCTGCGCAGACACGGCAGAGTGGGAGGGCAGCTCTGTCCTCTGATCCAGATGAGCAGGCTGACCAGACCAGATCTTCACAGGTGGGGCCTTTGATGTTGTATTTATTCATTCACTTGTTTATTTGGCGCTGGTCCCTCGTGCTCCTGGCACACAGCTGCAGTAGGGCAGCCTGCTGGCCCTGCCTGTCCCCGCCTGCCCCCCCGAGGGGGCCTGTCACACTGAAGGCATCTGGGCTGGTGACAGACATGGGTGCGGGCGCACCGTGCAGCACTAGGCAGAGGCCAGAGTCCAGCTCTGCGCACCACCCTCCTCTGCTAGCCGAGAAGCAGGGTCCCTGTCCCTGGCCTGGGCGTGTGTGGCAAAGCCAAGTCTGGGTTGCTTCCGCTTGAAAAGACCCGACGTCAGCTGGACCTTCTTTGTCCCTTGGAGCAGAGCTCACTCGAAAGCCGTGTCCCTTCTTCGTGTGCAAGAGCAGTTTGTTTTAATTCTGTGGGCATTGTGCCGGTTCAGTCTGTGATATTAGGCACCTCGAGGTGGAAGTGGATAGTTCCTGGCATCTGTTAAGCTCGTCACCACTTCGTATTTTGAAAGCACAGTACAGCCTTTCATCAGGCCACCTGCTGGGTTCTCCTGGCCATGCTGTTTCTCAGCTCTCGGCTCCTGCGTGCACACCCCAACGCTCAGAGGAGCAAGCAGATTTCTCTCCCGAGATTCCATCAGTCTGATTCTATGTCGTACCCTGAGCAGACTCTGTTAAAGGCCTGTCGGCCGCCCTCACAGTCGCTCCGGGACCTCCCAGTCGTGTCGACGGTGACGCCGTAAGCTGGCTGTTGTCAGAAGACGGACGAGGATGCGGGCCTGGAGATACTTCACAGTACTGTGGCTATCTCACGGGCTGGGTGCGTTCCACACAGCGGAGGGGCAGCCGAAGACTTCTCAATGACCCGTGAATTCCGACCGTGCCAGGTACGTTCGAAGACACACTTGTCAGTGCTCAGCGTCATCCTGGAGTTGGCGTGGGATCGGCCCGTGTGGCCAAGAAGGAACGTGGGCCCGGAGCCCGCGGCTCTGCAGAAGTCCCGCGTCCCTGCAGTTAGTTCTCCACATCAGCGCCCCCTTGGTTGTTGCTCCTGTGTTCCCAGGTTCCTTCTCCCACCTCCGTCTGGGGCCTGAGGATATTTATTGTGTGAACAACCTGGGACTGACTGTAGATGGATGAGCACGGTCAAATGTTTTCCCCATGCTAGACAGCACAGTGCAGCCTCTTCTGAATCGTCTTTTTTGGGAAAAGAGGGAGAAATGAGTCCTTACCTCTCGAGGCCTGCTGGTCCAGCACAGTGGGAACCATCAGCCAGTTCGAGACGTTGAGCAGCCGGAGCCGGCAAATCCACTCCCTGCAGCCTGAGCTTCAAGCGTCCTGCCTCCATCCTCAACAGTCCTCTTTGTCCTTTGGGTTTGGGCGGACACCGTTACGGCAAGCAGCCTTCCCGACGGCTGCCCTTCCATCGGGTCGTTCCCCATCCCCTCCACCCCAGCTCTTCCTCCACCTCCCGAGGACACAGCCTCTGTATCTTCTCACTTCCCAGCTTTACTTCTTTGCACCCTGAGACCCTCGACTGTGTCTGGCCACTGCCGAGCCCTGTTGAACCCCACGAATAAAGCCACAGGAGGCGCTCAGGGTCTCGGAGTCTCTCAGGCACGCGGGACCCCGGGTTCAAGGCCAGCAGGTGGCTGAACTGTCAGGCCCGGTGTGTGTGCACCTGGGGCCGGGAGTCCTGGTTCCCAGCTCGGCTGGGAGGGGCGATCCCCTGGGAGGGAAGAGACGTGGTCTCCTCCTTGCTCGGAGCCTTTCTCTAGCTCCCAGCAGACCTCCCACCAGTGGCCATGCACGTTGTCCCCTCTGCTGTGGGTCACTGGGTAGGGCCGGGGCATCTGGAAACTGCATCAGCCTCTGGCCACAGGCCACCCCATGGGACCTGAGGGGTCACCGGGGGCAGGAAACAGAGGCGCTGGGCACCGTCTGCTTTGCGCAGATGTGGGCCATCCAGCCTCACTGTCTCCTCCCCCAGCCCTGGTTCGTGCTGTCTCCTCAGGTCCCCACCAGTCTGCCTGATTGAATCCTGGCCCAGGCCAACCTCGCATCCCCTGCCCCGTTCCAAATCCCACTCACAAGCCCTGCACATCCTGGGCCTTTGCCATCATCGTGTGGAATCGTAATGGGGTGAGTGTCCTGCAGACTTGTACATCTTTGTGTCTCCATGGAAAGGCGGGGCAGAGACTGAATGTTGCTCCTTCAGTAAATACATGCTGAATTGAAATCATTAATAAAGCCCATCAGATCAGGGATGATAGGCAAGAAAAACAAGTGTCTTTCTTGTGGACCTTCTTTAGCTAGCACGTCGTAGATGCTCAATAAATAATGGCTGAAGGAATGAATAAGAGAGAAGCAAGTATGGTATCTGTGGGTCTCAGGACCATCGAAGCTGCATCTTGACACAATGGCGGAGGTCGCTCCGGCTTCGGCTTAGTGCTCATGTCCACAACCGTGGAGCGGAATCAGGGTCGGGATGATTTCAGCCTCATTTGTAGCAGCATAAACACAGAATACAGCCAAATGTCCTTCAGCAGGGAACATGTAAATAAATTGTGGTCTGTTCATAAAATGAATGAAGTCATTGCCTTGAAAAAGCTAGATCCTGAAATACTAACAGGCTAAATCTTAAAAGACCTAACGGGAGGTGGAGAGACGAGTTAGAATAAGAAATGAGCAAGCCAGGCATGGTGGTATGGGAGGCTGAGGCAGGAGGATCACCAGTCTGGGCTACATAGTGAGTTCAAAGCCAAGGGGGTGGGCAGATGGTACAACAGGAAACACACTTAAGAACACCTCCTCCTGCGTGTTACTGTGGAGAGATGCTGCATGTGCACAGAGTGCAGACAGAGACCCACACACATGCGCGGTGTGTCTCCCAGGACGTGGCTGCCCCAAGGAGGCAGAGAGTGGTGGGGTGGCGTCTTCTAGTTCGTGGGGTTTCTTTTGGTAAGAGCGTGTTTATTCGTTTGGGGAGGTGTGTCTACCCTGCTCCCTGAGCTTTTCTCTCTGGGGCGGCTGGAGAGTGTCCTGCATTCTGCTCCGCTCTGCCCCGTGCCGGCTCTCAGCAGGCTGCGAAGCATCAGCTCTCCGCGCGCCTGAGACTGAGCCCTCCTCTCCCTCGGCCGCGCTTGCTCTCGGCCTGGAGGTGCAAGTTGAGACCTTGCTTTGCTGCTTTCGGCTCCCGACGCCTCTGACGTGCTTTCTCTATGTGCGGTAGGATAAAATACGACGGATGTCTAAGTTTATATGAAGTACTGCAGTAAAGGCACATCGCCATGGATTCCCCCCAGTGTCCTCCCCCTGGCTCTGCACACACCCCTCCCGTGGTTCCTACACTTTCTGCAGCAGCTCCGGAGTCTTCTTTCCTGAGGACCGTTGCAGTGTCCCGGCTTCCTCCGGGTCCTCAGTCAATTCAAAACGTTTCCCTTCCACGGTCATTTTGGCTTTTGGGAAGAGTCAGAAAGGGCACAGTGCCGGGTCCGGTGAACGAGGTGGATGAGAACACATTGTAATGCGTCTCTGAGCCTGCCGTTCTGCTGGGTGGCTCTCAAAAGCAGCAGTCACCGTATTTTTTATCACACCTCGTAAAGACACCCAGAAAAGAGGACTTCAAGGACAGCCTCAGAAAGGGACAAGAATAATGGGCGCGTTCAGAGTGAAGGGGATTAATGGCGACACGCCTTCTACTGGAGTAATTTTTAATTGAAACATTGACCATGGATTTGGGTGTCTCGTATGTTGCAACATTCTTCTAACCTAGTTCAAATTGGTGTTTGCAGTAATAATTAACGAAATTTTCTCTACATTTGACTGGACTCTATTTAATAACCAATCACCAGGGACTTGCACCACTATACTCTCTTGCTTTGTACTTTATAAATATTTTTGTCCTTTCTCCTTTCCTCCCTAATGTTTGCGGCGAATTTCTCTGTTCTAAAACCATTTCCCTTACGGTACTCGGGAACAGTCAGTGGTGTGAGGGAGCCGCCTTTCACAGATCATGAGAGCCGATTGTCTTCGTTTCTTCCCAACCACGTGTTCGATGACATCACGTTGCTTGGTAGAAATTACCCAAAATGGGAGTATTTGCACCATGGACATTGCTACCAATCAAGTTGCTCCATTCCCCCCTCCGCTGGAACTGGTGGGGAAACATTACACACACTTACCACAAGGGGGCGTCACAGCTTTCTAAACTGTGCAGGCCGCAGTATCCCCTGGCTCCAAAATGACATCGGTCTCTGTGGAGTAGAGGAAGAACAGGCTTGGACTCAGGCAGACAGGAGTTTGAATCTGGCTGCTCTCGAGCAGTGAATTGGACAGGGGTCGGAATGAGCCCCTCACACGGCTGCATATAAAATATGGATAAGGACGTCTATGTTCTGAGGGCCTTCGGGGCCTTTTAAGGGAAATGGTGGGGACAAAACCCAGAAAAGCACAGGAGCTATGCAATGGGTGTCATTTTCCCTCTCACTTATGAGTCCCGACCTCTGTGCGTTATCTCATTCCTCCCGTAGCCACACACGCGTTTCATTTCATCCCTGTCCGACCAAAGCCCCTTGATGTGGTTTCTCCAAGACGTGCCCCTGGAGTGAGTGAAAAGCCCTGGAATTGGCATTTGTGTCTGGTTGGAGGATCTGTTTCCTTCCTACAATCTTGAGACACATGTACCGGGAATTGACTAACGTCGATTTTCACCTCCCGCAGGAACCCTGCTGAGCCGAGCGTCCTGGGAGCCTGACCGGCCCTGGGATGGCAGTGCCGCCCACCATGGCGGCCTCAGGGAACTCTCCCAGCCCCACGCATTCTGAGCACTGGGCTCCAGCCTTCCTCCGCATACTCACCCTGACCTGGTGGTAGACAGCTGCTTCCCAGCCACGCGGCTAAGCCAAACTAGACTTTCCTTTTTAACTCTTTAATTCATTTTGGGCCTGAACAATATATTCCATTGTTTTAACATTCGTAGCATCACAAAAGGGCGTATGGTGGAAATTTTCATCCCCAAGCCTTCCCCCACCCACCCAGGTCCCCTGCTATGAGAACTATCCACGGGAGGGGTAATGAGGAGGAAGAAAGAAGCACTTATTACTTGCTTGTGAACTCGGAGGGTTTGGAGCTGGCGTTAAAGACTGCACTGCCTTCCCGCAGCCGAGATGCGTGCGGATTGTCCCAGAGCCATGATGTCCCTCTTAGAGTCGGGAACGCTGAGGCAGACCCACCGGGCTGGGTGGTGACTGCCAACCCACGAGAGCTGCTTGCTGTCTGTACAAGCGACTTACCAGCTAGTGTAACTAAGACATCAGAGCTCCAGGGAGGGACATGGCGGACCTAATGCTCGTAAGAAAGGTACCACGTCTCAGGCGCAGAGCTAGGATTTTGGCATCGTCATCCTTGTTATCGCTGCTGTGATAAAATATACGTAACACAAACATACCATTCTAACCGTGTTGGCACAGACACGTCAGTGGCATTAGGTCCAACTACCACCATGCATCTCCAGCGCAGGGCTCCCGAGCCCGTCTTGGTCCTGCAGCAGCCCTGGAGGGCTGTGCCACTTTCTCGTAAGATGAGGCTGTTTTGGCGGCTCCGTGTCACCTGGCGGAGTCTGGGGCTTAGCAGTGTGTTCGTCTCCAAGTCAGGTGTCCTCGTGGTGAGGCCCCCCTGGCTGGGGTTGGGCATGGTGGCCAAGCCCCTCATCAGTGTGGCTGCTGTCCCCACGGGGCTGTGACCGTGTGTGCAGGGCCTGGCCCTCATCCTCACCGGGCCTTTGCTCCTCTGTCCCCGCTGTCGCCCAGGTGTGATCCTGCTGCTGCTGGACAAGCTGCGCAAGATGAAGTGGGAGCAGATGTGGAGGCTGACAGCCGAGCGGGAGCTCATGGGCATGCTGTCCACGTCCCTGGCGGACCAGGTGAGTGATGGGAGTTTGTCGGCATGTTGTCCACGTCCCTGGAGGACCAGGTGAGTGGCAGGAGGTCACGGCCATGCTGTCCACGTCCCTGGAGGACCAGGTGAGTATGAGTGGTGGGAGGTTGCAGGCATGCTGTCCATGTCCTGGCAGACCAGGTGAATGGCTCTGTCACTGAGCTGGTGTCTCTGAATGCCTGTGTCCAGTAGCACATGGTGTGCTGTCACCACAGCAGATACATGGGTGGCCGACTGCTCCAGAGAAAGGGCTGACTGACTTTTAGTTTCTGAGACTTCCGTCCATGGGGTTTTGGCCCCATTGCTTCTGGTCCTGCAGCAAGGCTGTACATCATGGTGATGCATATGGAGGAGCAAAACTACTCCAACTTGTGGCTGGGGATCAAATAAGAGGAAAAGGAGTAGACCAGAGACCTAGGACCTCAAAGGACCTGGGGACCAAGCCTTGACCTCATGGGCCTCTGAGGACAGTCCAGATCCAAACTACAGCAGCTCTGCTACTATTTCTCAAAGAAGTTTGAAAGCAGGTGGATCTGAATTACTTTTTCCCCGCTGTGGTGGATGGAGCTGCAAGTGCTTGCTGGGTGAAGCAGTTCATGTGTTAGTTCCTCCTCTGCCTCATTCACTCACCCAACCTGCAGGCATCACCCAGCACCGTGGATGCCAGGGTGCTGCTTAGAAGAGGGATGACGGGGAACGAAGGACTTGGTCCTCGGCCTCGAGAGGCACAGGTCTGGAAGCAGAGTCCTAAGCTGGGGGCAGTGGGCTGCGTGAAATGCGGTGTGGGACGCGCCCTTCTCGCCTGAGGCCCAGAGCACCCCAGCACTGTCCCAGACAGACTTGCTTCATCTCGCTGGCAAACTGAGTCTAATGTGTCCGCTAAGTCCATTGCTGAGGTCCTGCCCTGGGGACCCTGCGCTCAAGGGAACGCCAGGCTCCAAAACCACCTCTCATCTGAGAGGTCTGAAAAGTCCTTAGACACCACCAGACTATTAGCATTCATAACAAAACAATCTGTCTCTCACTTTGAGTAGCAGAACCAGGACTCAGGATCCACCAGGTTCACTTGGATTTTGCTCTCACTCAGCCTGGGTGGCTGCAGATGGCTTCCTGAGCGTTCTCTGTTTCATCCTTTCTTTTTACCCAAAGAGGCAGCTCACTGTCCACGTTTTTGTCCAACATTCAGCTGCACGGTTCATCGAGTTCCTACCAAGTGTTCTCATGCAGAGTAAACGAGAGGTCCTGCGAGGATTCTTACTGTTTTTAAGCATTGTTATCCATGTTTTCTAAGCAGCCAGAAGCTGATTTCTGAACAGTGATGTGCTGCATAAGGAACAAGTTAAGAAAAACAGAGCACGCAGGTGCCGTCTGAAACCTGCGGGGAACATTATCTGCTGTCCCAGATCACGGTCCCCGGAGAGTGTCCCCAAAGCTGGCACTTGTCTGGCCGTGTCCGATGAGGACAGTCTAGTCAGCACCTGCTGTCCCCAGCTAGGCGGGCAGCGTGTCTCATGGAGGCGTGTAGGGCAGAGCCTGGGCCGGGGCCTCCAGTCGAGGCTGAGGTCTGTTTAGGAACAGACCGCGTGCCTGGAGTGTGCTGTGCCGCGCAGCCAGCCCAACCCCGGGAAGGGCCACCGGGGAGGGCTGTCGTTTGTCTCTGCCCCTGGTGGGCTGCTCCACTCGTCTCGGGAGGGATGACAGGGCTCCTGGGTGGGTCGGGAAGGAGGTGGAAAGGACATCCTGTGTGTCGTGTGCCGAGCAAGTTCTCTGGACTGTAGTTCACGAGCAGCGGGCCTGCCTGGGCCGTCCCTGGCCCCTGTCCCCTCTCTGTCTGACACCATCGCTGGGATCCTGGGGACAGCGACAGACACGTGCGCACGGCGCCAGCTGTGCTGTCCCGAGTCTGGTGCTCAGGAGTGCCTCCACAGGGACGGGCACCGGAGCCGCAGGCCGAGTCCATGACAGCGTCCTTGGCTTCCGCCCCCAGGACATTTTCAATGCCGTCATCAAGCAGAACCCCTTCCTGGTGTACCAGCTCCCCTGCTTCTGGAACGTGCAGCTCTCCGACCACACCCGCTCCGAGCAGTGCTACCGAGACGTGTCCGATCTGAAGGTAGCGCCCGGACAGGCTGGGACCGGGAGGCGAGGGAGGCCGGGTGGGGGCGGGTGTGGATGGCCGTGAGCTGTGTGTGCCGTGTGGAGAGAGAGAGCTGGGTGCGGAGGAGCAGGATGAGTATGCTGTTCTCTGCTGGCTTTGTAGTTGCTCTGTGCCCTGTCTGGGCTTTCTGGAAAAGCCCCCCAGAGTAGTAGCCAGCTTCTGTGGTTACTCTTCCTGCTACCTGCCGCCCAAATCCCTTCATTTAATTCAAACAAAAGTATCTGTCGGAGTCAGGTGCCATGAATGGGAACGTGAGTAACTTCTACTTCCAAGTCACTCGCAGCCTAGAGGAGGAGAGAAACGTGTGAGGAAATAGGTGCGGGAACATCTGACAGGTGCTGTGAGAGGCGCTGTGGGGGGGTTGGGAGGAAGGGGCCAGTGTGAATGTCCGGCTCTCCCTCCCGGAGAAGGGACGGTCGCCAGCTGTTTGTGTCTGTTGAGTCCACGCCTTGGCTGGGTGGTTGTGGCTTCCCGTGGCCTAACAGAGCATGCATGGTCAGCTTGAGTTCGGGTGGCCAGGGCAGCTCCGCTGTCCTCTGTCCCCTGGGGCTGCTGCAGGACAGGATGAAGCACATGTCACCATCCTCGTGTCACCATCGCTGACCCCACTCCCCCAAGGATCGCACGGTTTATGGTTAAGATTAGGGTTCCCGCAGCCAGAGTCAATTCCTAAGCGAGAGGCAGGAGGAGTGGAGAACCAACCACAGTCGTTGCACAGTCGAACAAGGACCCAACAGCATCCTGTCCAAGGCCAATTGCCTTTGCCTCTGGCTGCATCAGAGCAGGTGCAGATTCAGGAATCCCCAGAGAACGTGTGTCCTTAAAGATTGTACACATTGCCTACACGCCTTAACAGGAGCTGCGAGTTTCAAACCTCGCTTTCCTGAAGTCAGCCCTTTCTGGTTGGCTTCTCGTCCACGCCCACGTGTGCGTATTCTATCATATTTGTACTCCTAATGATGTACATTGAATTAGCTTTCTACTTTTTGTGAGTTTTTTCTCTGTCACCCTCCTGGTACGGACAAACGTTATGTCCACTAGTCACATAATAATCTGTCTTGTAGCCCTCATGCCCTGAACCTTCTCTTCTTGCCTGTTTACAAATACAAACTGTGTCATGACGAACAGGTTTGTCCTTGAACAGCTTTCTGTCTTGCAAAATTTTTGCCTTTCCCAGGAGTGAAATTACAGAGCCAGAAAGAAAGATCTTTTCCTATGACACTTCAAGTTTGTTGCAAAATAGTGCAGCGTTCAAAACAAAAACGTCGATATCATTCTCTCTTCCAACAATGCAGCCCTTTGTGTGTGTCATGTGCTTGTCAGGCATTAGCGAACAGGTGAAAGTGACAGTAACATTTCTAAAACACGGTGGACTAAGTAGGTTGGAGGGGAAGAAAATAAACCAGCCCTGTGAAAGACACCTGAAAATGCTGAATAAATACTTTTTTCTTGCTTTTTTTATGTTTAAAAGCATAATCGATCTGTGCATACAGTAAATAAAGAAACCAGACACCAGAAACAGTGGAAGGCAGTGAATCCAGAAGGGTAAGCAGTGAGTAGCTGGCCAAGGCACTTGTTGGCCCTTGCGGTGGTCTGCAAACCCCTGCTGGCCAGAGTGTGACTAAAAGGAGGTGTGGTGTTAGGAAAAATGTAGGTACCCCTTGTCTCCAGCTTCCCAAACAATTTAAAAAAGAAAACAGAATGCAGGAAAAGAGAAGCTTAAGAAAGTGGGAGAAATAGAAAGCAAGAAAACCAAATAAATGTAAACTAATTTTGGTAATGAAAAGTTTTCAGTTTGAAGAGAAAATAACATTTCCAGCACACACTGTTTACCTAACTCTAAGAACCTGAAAGGCTGACAGTAAAATTATGGAAAGTAATTATCAGAGAAACATCCAAAAGGAAACTAGAATAACGGTCTTGATATTAGCAGGAAGAGAGATGGTCAGTACTTGAAAGTAAAAACTTGTCAAGAAAATAGAAGAATTCCCATCATCTGCACACCTCACGCTGTGGCACGTGTGCCTTTAATGTATTCAGAGCATTAGGACGCTGTGGAGAAATGGGCAAGTCTTATGTCATAGCAGAATCCCTTAGCATACGCTTCTCAAATACTCAAAGACCAAAGGTCAAAAAGCAGTAAGAATGTAGAAGATTTGATCTTAGCATACTTGGTTTATTGGGCAAATAAAGATGTTTAACAATTAGAGACTATACCTCCTTCTCAACCTCACTATCCAGTTTATAAAAATGTAGCTATGTACTAGACCATAAAACAGATCTCAGTTCATTTTTAAACAATCATATTATATCATAGTTCTCTAAGCGAAGTACAATTAAATTAGAAGCCTACAACAAGATAAAAGGCATCTATATGATTAAAATTGAGAATCCACTTCTAAATTCTTCTTGGTTCTTAAAAGAAGTCATAATTGAAACTGAAAACTACTTAGAGACTAAATGAAAATAAAAATAATGCATGTCGAAATTAGTGTAATGAATAAACATGCTGGGAAATTATAACCTTAAGCGTTTGTATTAAAAAGAAGAAAGGCTGAAAATTAATATGCCAAGTTTGCAACTTAGGCTGATATATACAGAACATTACAATAAATTCAAAGGAAACAAGAGGCAAGATGTAAAGAAGAGCAGATATTGACTAACAAATTATTCAATAAAGGCAGAAGTTAGTTCTTAGAAAGAGACCGATAAAATCGACAAAGCTATGGCAGGACTCATCAAGAAAGAGAGAGAGAGAGAGAGAGAGAGAGAGAGCCAGGAGGACGCAGGTCGGGCAGCACACTCAGGTCCTTCCGTTCACCCCCGAGTGTTTTGAGCCACCAGTCCCTTCTGAGTTCCGGGTACAGAGCGAAGATCAGACAGTCTCTCGGTTCTTGGATAAAGCCGAATTATAGAAGGTAATTACTAACTGTGAACAAATTATGTCAGGAAATTTGAAAACTTACTCAAAATAGACAAATTCCTAGAAATGCATAATTTACCAAAATTGATTTACAAAATATATAATATTTAAATTATCTTTTAGTTGTTAAACCTTCTTCCAAAAAACGCAGTACCCCTAGCTAGTTTAAAGTAAGTTCTTGCAATTTTTTTTTTAATCCAAAGGTATTTATAAGCTTCAGCTTTCCAGAGACAAGGAAAGAGGAACACACTCTCCCATTCAATGAGGCCAAGAGATCCTTGATACCAAAATTAGACAAGGAGAATTTCCAGAAAGGAAAATTACAGGCCAGTGTTACTCAGGAATATGGATGTGATAATCTAAAGCAAAATATTAGCAAACCAAATGCAGCCGTGTAGAAAATAGATAATGTGTCCCGGCCAAGTTGGGTTTCTTCCAGACCAGACAAGGATGATTTAACATTGGAAAAATCCACAAATGTCACCGAGCACGTTAATAGATTAAAGGAGAAACACCTTCTGATCGCCAGAATAGATGTGGGGAAATTCATTCATGTTTCAAATTCTCATATGCAATAACTACTACAAATCTCTAGCACACTTTCTCAGAGCATGTGCTCAAGGTGCACCAAGTAATCAGATACAGGACGGATTAGGGTGCGAGAACACCCCACTGCCGCGGGAATCTGATGTGTGAGGAAGCGGCATCACTGAGCATCACAGAAAGGGCTTAATTTTCCATAAATGGTGCTGAGACACCAGATTCTCCATATGGGAGAAAAGGGTGAAAAAGAGCCCTGTCTCATACCATGCTCGAAATTCATTCCAAGTGGATTAGAGACATGAAAGCAAAAGGCCAAGTTGAAGATTTATTTTTAAAAATGCAGGGCAAGGAGGACTAGTCCTGAGGCCTCAGATTGGGTTGGCCGAGTGCCAGCTACAGCGAGAGTCCGGATGGCTTTCACCCTCGGCGTGCCTGTGCGGCAGGCCAGAAGTGTGGGGTTCCTGCCGGGGGCGCTGCTGCCCGGCCTGACCGCCCTCCTCCGTCCCTAGTGAGCACGCAAGGGCTCTTGTGCAGCAGCGAGCACTCGTCCCAAGTCATTTCCGTCCTCTTTCACTTTCTGCCTCACACGCACTTAATGGAAGGCGAACTTTTTTAGGGACTTGTCTTCATCTAGTTGTTGCAAAGCCCTTCGCCTGCCTTTCGTGCAAATAACAGCTACCTTTTTGCAGGTAAATATCATTAATTCAATTAATGTTTAATTAGATTTCCAATTACATTAGAAACGCAAGATCAAAAACACCTTTGGAAAGCATAGAGCTCCGTGTGTGGGCGACGTCCTCTCGCTGCCGGGGACCTTGGTCATGTCGCCTTAGCCTGCCGCACTGTCTGCAGAGTGCGGAGCGCAAGGCTGGGAGAGAGGACATCCTGGGAAACGTTTTCATGGAAGGAGCAGAGGAAGCATACAGGCTCTTGGAGCCAGACGACTCTGCGCCTCCTGAGGGCAGTTCTGTTTCCGGCCAGCTGAGGGACTTGAATAAATCACTCCTACTTCCCAGGCTCAGGGGCTTTCTCCGCAAAATGGAGACCATCGTTCTTGGCCGTCCCCAGCCATCTGCAGCCGGGCCCCGAGTGTAGAAATGCTTAGAAATGCGCTTGCCTTCCCCTCAGTTTGGTGTGTTTCAGAGACCTTCGTTCTTATCTCTGCAGCCCTCAGACCTCGACCTCTTCAGAGACCAGCTATGGACCAAGTGCCAGAGCTGGTGCAGGGCGCCCAGGAGAGAATTCTCCAGTCCTGACCTGGGCTTGAGCACACACCGACCGTCACAGGACGAAGCCCTGCCGCACAGGGTCTGTCCTGGGTGTGCAGGTGTTGCTGGAGCCCTGGTGCTGCCCTCGGGCAGATGGGGCTGTGGTGAGAACCTGCAGGGAGGTAAAGGGAAAAGCCAGGCCCAGGAGTGGGAGCCGGAGGATGTGCCTGGCCTCTCTGTGTCCTAGGAAACCTGAATGGATCTGCACATCCAAACTCCTTCCTCTTCCTCTCCGCAGTCCCTGCCCAGCCTGGAGTGTCCTGGCTGCTTCTCCTTGTCCTGTCTAGACACGGCTTCTCCGGGCCTGAAACTGTAGCCTGGGGTGAGGACGGGCTAAGCGGGAAGACTGGAGCCTGAATGAGGGTTAGGAACAGCACAAGGGGTACAGCGGCACCAGCGGGCATCAGGGCATGAAGAGAGTGAGAAGAGTGGACCCCAGAACCGCGTGGTGGCTCTGCAGGGCACAGAGGGCCTGCAGAGCAGAAGGGCTGGGTGCTGTCACCGTGTGACACCGTGGAGTCTTGGCACGTGTTACCCTGTGGATGAGTCCTCCAGAGCGAAGAGCCCGTGGGTAGGCCCGCACCCACACCTGCCTGAAGAGACGTCTTCAGAGAGCTGGCTCTGTGGGGACGGAGCTGAGGAGCCGGCGATCTGCACTGTGCCAGCTGGAGCCCCGCACAGGCCCGCATGCCTTAGAGCTGTCGGGGCATCTGGGCGAGCCCCGACCTGAGAGGAGGCAGGCGGGAAAGGGGCCAGTTCCTCAGCCGCCGCCACCGCCCAGGCTCTGAGCGGCACTCGGCGGCAGCGTTGCTGCCCTGGGGAGGCCGACTGCTGAACCGGCCTCTGAAGAGCCCACGATCTTCTGGAAACACTCACAGACAGATTTACTGGGTAATGTTCACCCTGGTGTCCGGGCACCCGCGGTCCGGTCGAGTGGACACATGAAATCAGTCATCACACCTCGTGACATCTTCTGTCTCGTCCACCTTCTGCAGCAGGTAGTGTTAGTCCTTCTTAGCAGATTGGGAGACAGAGGATCAAATGCGTTGACAGGGTTGGGCAGAGGCAGCGGTAAAATTTGAACCCAGGGCTTTGCTGACCCAGGCCTGTGAGCACACTCGGATCTCTGCACTCTGCGCTCCACGCATCTTCCAGACAGCGCTGAGGTCGCTGCCCTGCCCCTGGCAGCCTTCTCTGGGTGTGTCACCTGTCCCCTCCCCACCCTGTCACTCAGCTCTGTGACAACCTGCAACCCTTTATTTAAAATAAGGTACTGTTCCCCGATTTCTTTTGTAACTGAATGATGTGGTGTGTCTTTGTGGCTCAGTTTTTCAGTGTCTGCCCTCCAGAGAGAACCAGATGGAGGGATGGATGAGTGGAAGGAAGGAAGACGGAAGGGGGATTTACTGGGGAATTGGCATGATTATGGAGACTGGGAAGCCTCGTGACCACAGGCCGTCTGCAGCAGACCCCGTGCCGCTTGTGGGAGGCTCGGTCCAAGTTAGAAGGCCAAAGGCAGGAGGACAGGTGGGGCTATTGGTGGGTGTTCTGCAGTCCTCGAGTTGGGGACTCTGGAGTTCTGATGTCCAGGAGGAGAAGTGTGTACCCAGATCCAGGAGAGGGGAGACTGCCTTTCCGTTTGGGCAAGGCTCGCAGCTGACCGATGGTGCTCCCCACACCGAAAGGAGAGCCTCCCACCTGTCTGCCCGCTCGAGTCCCAGTCCCCCCAGAAACCTCGCAGACACACCCAGAAAGGGCCCTTACCAGGGCCCCCGGAAGCCTTCATCTGGGCAGGCCGACCCTGAATTTAACCGTCACCTTCCCTGTCGGTGCACCTGTCCTGACCTCGGCCACAGCTCTGCAGGGTGGGGCTGTGGTGTCCTTTCTGCAGAGCAGCGCCCGTCACTCTGGAAGGGTGCTCGGGAGTCACTGCAGGCCACACAGCTGGTAGGCGCCAGGCTGGGTCTGGCATGTTGGCCCCTTCACTCATCCTTCCTGCCATGAATCAAAATCCTCAAGACACCAAGGAAGAAGGACTCGTAAAAATACTGTTCAATGTGTGCATGAAAGAGGGAACTTAAACTCATCTAAGAAAATGACAAGCCATAGGGCTTTCATAACTGATTTACTATGGACAGACAAATGCGAGGATTACCGAGAATAGCATTATGATTTCCATTCTTGAATCAGAAGACAGCTACTGAATGCTAACTGTGCGCCTGGCACCGGCACTCGGGAAGAGCAATGAGTTGGGTTCCCTGCCGGCCTAGGCGTGCACACCCCAATGCTGCGAGGTGCGCATGTAAATAAACAACCCGCACGCGCGGTATGCTCCAGGAGGTTAACTGCGAGAGTCAGAGGAGCACTGAGGAAGGACCAGCACCTGCCCCGTGGTTACGTCAGGAGTGTGCAACGAGGATCAGAAAGCTCAATTTGCAGTGGCCTACAATAAAGTGCAGGCTTTGAACTCCTTGCCTGAGAAGTCAGTGGGCAGCAGTAGGCATTGCTTGTAAGTCAGCAGTGTCCTGACTGCCTGTCGTGGTCAGGACAGGACAGCTGCTCCAGTTCCAGTCGTTACATTTCCATTCACAAAAGAAAGGTAGATGGAGTTGGAGGAGGATGTCAGCAGCTACATCAGAACCTTCTTATTAGGAAAGCAAATGCTTTCCTGTGACTTTTTGAGCCATTTTGCATCTCGTGGCCAGGAAATCAAAGACTAGGATCATCACTGGCTTAGATCTTAAACAGATCTGATTCGTTCACGGGACTAAAGACATTGCAACTACAGACAGAACCGGCGCTCTGAAAGGAATGAAGAATGGGAGAGGAGGGAGGGAGGCTGCAGGGCAGCTGTCCGCCCCGAGTGTCCAGAAAAGCCTTTCCGGAAGAGGTGCTTTGGGCTCTGTGCGAGTGGCAAGCATACAGGTACATGGAGAGAAGCAGGATGTTCTGGGGTGCAGCAGGGCACATGTGTGGAAGCAGTGTTGGGAAAGACGGGGTCAAGACCCAGCAGGAGTGCCTTCCACCCGGCCGTCCAACCAGGCCTGGAGCTGGACACCAGCTTGCAGCAGCCCTGGGAGCTGTGCTGTGCATCCGCAAGGCCCTGGGGTCCTGAGATGGACACCCTAACCCAAGCCTCGCACCCCGGCACCACGGAGGGATGTGAGCCGTGCTCTTGCGCGCTGGGCGCCAGCATGCAGGCCGACTGCTCTGATCTTCTGACCTGGAAGCACTATTGCCAACCCTCCGGGGCGCAAGTATTTCAGAAGCTGAAGTGTGGCCACTCTGTTGCCTTGTCCCTGGCCCACGGTCTGGTATCTACTTTTGAACTGCTTCCGTTGCACCCCACTGTGTGATAGAGTCGCTCATCTCCCCTTAGTCACACTGGCTGCTTCTGTCTTCCTAGACGATGTCTAAGCTTCTGGGACAGCAGGCAGTTTCTGCCAGTGTTCTCTGCTCTGACTCCACGTCCACACAGGCACTCGGCCTTCAGGAACGTCTCGGATGTGGTCTGATCAGACTCGGGGGCCCCGGGGCCAGGCAGCTTCTGCAGCTCACCCAGCAGCCTCCTTGCCTCCCCGTGGGAAGCCCTGACCACCCTGCAGCCTAGTGTCTGTGCCAGGGAGGGAAGGAGGCTTCACTTCAGGTCCTGCCGTCTTCCCTAAAGTTCGTGTTCGTTTCGGTGCTCGGCGGCATTTCTTGATTGCTGATACGGGAGAGAGATGAGGCACGGATTCCGGGTTTCTCCACCCGCTGGGGTTTAAATCTTCCCTGTCCTGCTTCCTGGCCGTGTAACCCGGAGCAGTTTCCTGGTGAGGGCATCTGAGCACACGGAGGTTTCTGAAGAGTAAATGAGCGTAATGAGCAGCCATAGCAGTGCTTGGCATACAGTAGGATCTAACACCACACACGTGAGCCACTGAATGTGGACTCAGTGACACCGAGTCAGACCTGCAGCTGACGCACACCAGCCTCTCACAGAAGCCTGCTGTGGGCAGGTTCTCTGGTGCACGCCAGTCCGAGCGCCTGCTGTGCCTGCCCCTCGCTACCCCGAGCCAGCAGTGACAGCGACTCAGTCCCTCGGGGGCCAGAAGTGGTATTTCTCACCACTCAACAGCAGTGATGTGGAACACCAGCAGTTTGAATCCTGAGTCAGCTTCTCCGAGTCAGGAGCATGGTTCAGCCGAAGGAGCGGTGCCCCAGGAGCCAGGAGGGCCTCTCCCCTCTGCCACCCGGCTGGGGGAATCCCGGTGGCACTCTGGGCCCTGGCTTCTTTGCACTCTAAGCAGCCCCGCCCGGGAGCAATTACTAACAGCTTTCTGTAAAAGTGAGCTCCCTGCTTGTAAGTCGGAATAGCGGGTCTTCGGCGCTTGCCCCTTCTGAGCTGTGCGTTCCAGAGGGGCCGTGAAAGCTCACGTTCTTCTCCGCGTTCACAGCCCCGGCTCAGTGCCCAGCACTCAGCCCGCGCTCCTTGTCTGTATTTGTTGAGTGGAGGGAGGAGCAGGAGAAGGAGTGAGGTTTTGTGGTCCCGGTTCCATGTCAGGCTGGACTGGGACCAGCACAGGGAGCTGTGCCGGTCCAAGCTCAGGTTTATCATCCCTGAAAAGGGCTGATGATGAGGAGACCTCAAGCTGTCACAGGGATCGAATGTGGCAGGGTGTGTGTGTCCTGCGTATGTGTGTGTGTGCATCGCCTGTGACAGGAGCCTGGATGGGGGCAGAGATCGCGCCAATTACGAAACCCAGAATTAATCTTTAAAGTGGTAACTGGGCATAAAGTGGTTATCGGTAACTAAATAAGGCAAGAACAGAAAACCACAAGCCACAGTTACCACACACAGTACCCCAGGAACACAGGGAGGGGCCCGGGGCGTGGTCCTGGCCAGCATCAGGGCAGCGGCTGTGGGCACAAGGAGGACGGTGGGGAGTGGACATGGCTGCTGCTAAAGGAAGCACCGCAGTGGGGAGGAGACAGCTCCCGGAAGGCTGTGACGCCCCAGGCCTCAGTCTCCCTTCCTGACACAGCGCGAGGCAGAGGTGGGATCTGCAGGCCCGGCCTCCCTGACTTCATACCTGGCAAAGGCAAGAAGCTGCAAATGGGGAAACTGAGGCCCGGGCCTGCCCGAGGTTCAGTGTCTGTAGAGGACAGAGTCAGGGCTTGAGTCAGACTTCCAGGTGCAGAGCCCCTACTCCCCCACCCGTGTGTGGTGAACGAGGGGATGGACGCACACGTGCACGCACCTGCAGCTCCCCCGTCCCCGCGCTCCCCAGGTCATCCACTGGAACTCACCCAAGAAGCTGCGGGTGAAGAACAAGCACGTAGAATTCTTCCGCAATCTCTACCTGACCTTCCTGGAGTACGATGGCAACCTGCTGCGCCGTGAGCTCTTCGGCTGCCCCAGCGAGGCCGGCGTGGCCGACGCCAGCAGCAAGGACGTGAGTGGCCCATGGCAGGTGGGGATGGGGTCACGGGGGCGGAGGGGACATGTGGCTGGCCCGGGAGGGTCTGGTTGAGCGTCCAGTGGGCAGAGCCGCCCGCGGGAAGGGAGCCCCGAGTCTGTGCCTGGCCGTCCGCTGGGGGAGGGGAGACTCCTCCCCGGTCGGGCGTGGGTCACAGGCACAGCCTGAGTCTGCCGTGCTTTCTGACTCTTTCATGCTTGTGATTTCCCACGTATTGCATCTCATCTGATGCTCACAGAAGCCCTCACAGGTGAGGAAATCAAGGCACGCAGAGACTGAGCAGGTTGCCCAGGCCACACAGCAGACAGAGCGCAAAGCCGCAAGCCTGCGGGACCCGTGGCATCTGGCGGGCCGGGTGGGCTCTGAGCCCTCCCGCCTCTACCTGTGTGGCCTCAGAGAAGTTGCTCTGCCACCTCGGTCCTGTTAGGGCCCACTTCAGAATAGAGGAGAGATTGCCGTCAAACACCCAGACCCTGAACCACAGTGGTTCTCTTGCCTTTCTTTTTGCTTGGTGCTGCCACAGGCAGGTGCTCAATAAATACGGCTCCTCGACTGAAGGGTCAGGCCACGGTCGTCTGAGCCCCGAGGGTTCCTACAGGTGAAAAGGATGACAGTCCCTGCTCTCATGGGACTTGTATCTTGGTGGAGGAGACACGATCATAACAAAACAAACCACCAGAAGGAGGACCAGCTGGTGGCAGGTGCTCCACAATGATGGGCTGGGAAGAGGGGTGGCCCTGATGGCTGGGCCGGGAGGGTTCTGTGAGGGGTGATGCTCAGCCTGAAACCCGAATGACAGGAAAGAGCCTGCCGTGGTAGAGACAGAAGGACACGGCAAGTGGAGGACGTAGCAGGTGCAAAGTCCCCAAGGCAGGACGGGCTGTGGGGAACGGGCCGGTGGCATGAGGACTTCTGGGAAGAAAGAAAGGCGTCTCAGAGGCAGGAGCCGAGGAGCCACGGTCTGTCCGCAGGGTTGAAGAACACATCGTAAACTGAGTTAAAGAATCAGAGTTAGGATGTTTTTACTACGTTTGGTGTCGTTTTTGTAGTATTTGGGTGTTCTGAGAATTCTTTTCCTGGGGCACAGGACAGCACCGCAGACTCTCCTGGCCTTTGCACAGGGGCAGTGGACACGTTGGAGGCCGGAGGCCAGCACGGGCGGGGATTGACTGGAGGCGCCTGGGCCGTGGCCGTAGCTGCGGCTCCACGGGGTGGTGACAGAGGGGATGTCTGTGTGAGTCTTCCAGCTACTCGCCCCAGATTGCTATCCCGTGACGTCACAGGGGTCGGGCAGGCGCACTGATGCAGGGGCCGGTGATGGCCTGGTACAGCAGGTAACCCGAGAGAAGGGCTTGGCGCCGAGCACCGTGCATATTGGAAGCGTTTCCCACGCACCCAGTGCCCGGCCCGTCTGTCTTCTGCGGCTCCGTGAGTAGATCGGGGTTCTGTGAGTGGTTCTGCCTGGGAGACCACAGGGCAGGAACTTGCAGTCATCTAACCGTCTGTCTGTGAAGCAAGCTCGGACTCTGTGCTGAGCAGTCAGAGTCCCTTGCAGAAGAGACCTTGGGTTGGTCCTGCTGCCCAAAAAAGTAGAAAAGGGTGCGCCCAGTCCGGGGCTGCTTCGGCAAGGCAGTTTGCTCTGGAAAAACACGGATCCCTGCACGGATGTAGAGCGGCGGTGTCTGATAGGGGCGGCCGCTCATCCGGTCGTTATCCACACGTCTCTCCTGCTACCAGCAAGTGCCCGGATGTCATGCGATGCACATTTCAGGGGCTACCAGCTCTCACCGGTCAACGAGACCAGGATGGAATGAGCTCTGGACACTGGCACCTCTCTTCCTGCTCCTCAGCAGCCCACCCTGAGCCTGTCACAGAGACCTGGGCCTCCCAGGAGCCTCCTGGACAATCCCGAGTGTGCTCCACCAGAGCCTTCCAGCTGACGGCGAGCTTACCACTCCTGCAGGCAGCTCCCTCTGCGGGTGGTGAGCTCCACACGCTAAGCCACCTACCAGAGGTTAACACAAGAACTTGCCCACCGTGAGGAACCCAGTAACCTGAGTCCTGTACTCTGGAGCAACAGAAAGTAAGGACAGCCCACCTCGTCCCCAACAGCTGAGCCCAGCACTGAGTGAATGGTCCTGTGCAGGTGGTCAGGCCAAGACAGGCCGCTCTCCCTGGGCGTCCCGTGTGCAGTGACGGGTTCTCATCACGAAGGCGTTGTCCTGCCCGAGAGAGTTCTGCTAACGGCTGCTCAGCTGTGTAGCGGCAAACCTCTTACCACAGAGGGTTCTCGGGCAGTGTGCGTGAAGCCCCCATGGCACGTGCTCTTCCGTAGCTACCGAAGCACGCCGCACTGAGGAGCCGCGGGGCATGGGTGGCCGTGGAGGGCGGGCACTGTTGTCCCCCAGGAAGCGGCCTGGCAGCACTGGCGGTCTCCTCTGCGAACCCCTTTCTGACAGCTGTCACTTGGAGTCTGTCAGTGCAGGAACAGCCCTTTGGGTCCACCGCCTTGTTCATCTTCCCCATGACAGCCACGAAAATGACAAGATGCAGGAAGTTTTCTAATTCAGAAAGACCAGTGGCGGCAGAATTATGTGCTGTTGTGTTAACAGACGACATTGTGAAACGCATCACATGTCCGAGGGGTGGACCCCAAAGCATTTTGGAATGTGTATGGAATGGAAGGCAACATGTACCTTAGAGCACTAGAGCTCCAGCTGGTGGCCACGCTTATGTCACTAATGGACAGCGACCTCTGTCCACAGGCCCAGGCCAGGTCCTCCCGAGAGCCACACTCCAGGTCCTCAGCACCAGTCTCCTGGCGAAGGCACCAGCCATCCCTCCGGGGCCTCGCTGTGCTGGCCACAGTCTCCAGGTCACTCCAGCCTTGGAACAGACTCTCTGCTTCCTCCTAGCCTCCCGCAGGGAGAGACAGAAATGCATCTGCAGTCTTTGCCACAGCAGGAGGGAGCCGGCAAGAGGCGGGTGTCACAGAAGCCAGCTCCAGAGAGCGGGGCTCCTGGCGTGGCGTCACCCAGCTCCAAGGAGGGACCCACATTCGAAACCAGGCTCCCTTCTCTGACGCCACAAGCCCCGGGCTGTGCTAGCTGAGTGGACAAAACTTCCTGTTTAGAAGTAACAATACCACAACTACAAGTTATTTGGTGATTCTCCTAGTTGTTTTATTTTGGTAGTTTTTATTTCATTCTATGGAAAAAAATATGCAAGGTGGGTGAAGTTATAGAAGAGGATGGGCTGAAGAGGAACTCAACCCTGATCCCTGATTCCCCACTTTGTGACCTCTCCACAACCATTTAAAATCTTCCCGACCTGAGGCTGCGGTGACCACCCCGCCCCAGTGGGTCCTGTCTCCAGGGTACTTCTTTATTTCCTTCACAGTGCATCTCACGATCGATCCAGTCGTGACTTGTGATTGTGTTGATTACGCATCAATACATCCTTGTGTCTGCGGACGTCAGCCTGGCACCTGGTTCATGCTCAGTGAACTCTGTTGATTAGATGAACTAACTGTAACAAGTTTGTTTTTAAGAAGCTTTTTCAGGGCACTAGAAAGATGCCCATGCCAGGTAGTCTGTCCTGTATGAATCTAGCACTGTGGACAGAACTGCAGCCTCCCAGAGCCTCGGTTGTCTTCCCTGTGAAATGGTCGGGAGATTAACCCACCAGGCTGGGTTAAGCAGACAAAAAAGATGAAGGCGGCCATCGGTGGCTCCCGGGAGAACTTTGTCCTCCAGCAGCTCTGAGTCCCCACCTCACTCCCCAAATGAAGACGATATCCACACTCTGGTCCCTCCTACTGCCAGGGCAATAGACGGGCAGCCCATGGGACCACACTCCCAGAACCAAGCCCACAGAGCAACAGACAGCAGCTTCATTGCGGCTCAATTTGAAGTCAAAATCACACACATATAAAGAGAGTCTATAAATGCGGATGCTGCACGGCATCACCAAGCAGCAGATGGCCCAGTAGAAACAGCTGTATCCCTGAGAGACCCTGGACGATGCCTGGGATGCGACTCTGCTCACACATGCAGGCTGCATGTCGCCAGCTCCTCAAGCCCTCGCCGGGCAGCAGGGCATGCTAGACAGTGTCTGGAGCCCAAGGACAGTGACCCTCCACGGCGAGTTCCCCTGCAGAGACTGCAGAATCCCGGTGTGGCCAAGGAGGCCACTTCTAGTCTGCGGCTCTGCTCAGCTGTGAACAGAGGTCCCCCGTGTCGGAGCCTGGGGACCCACTTCCCAGAGCCGAGCCCTCAGGCGCGTCCAGCCATCATTTCCGGCAGTTCAGAAGTCCATCTCGGCCACTGTCCCTGGAGAGGGGAAGAAATAAGCGCAGACTGCTCGGCAGCCATTTCCCCTGGAGCCCAAATCCCTGCCCAGCTGGCTGCCAAAAGAAGCAATTCAGCAATGCATTTGACCTCAGGAAAGATCCATCTTCTGTTTCTGTGGCCTGCTTGTCGGGAGCCCTGTGGCCTGAGTGCAGGGTGCAGCGTGGTGGCCTTTAGTCCCTGTTAATGAAAGCGCTCCCTGCAGCTTCCTGTCTCCCCAGAGACGAGCTGGGGCGCCCCCCAGGGGGGCTACTTTGAGTTGCTGGATCTGGCTCCAAGTGGCACCAAGCAGCCCACGTTGGACTTTGCTGAGGGCTGTGCAGCAGTCGTAGCCACATCACCGTGGTGCAGGGCATGCTGTACAGTTTGCAAAGCCTGCTACGTACATTCTCTCTTGGGAGAGAATTGCAAGGACTCAGTTAACTACAGAAAAGCATAAAGGGGCAATAAAATTTATCTTCGAATCAATCACTCAGGAAAATCTTTGTTAACAACGTAATGCTCCCTCCCTTGGATGTGTTTTTAGGGGTTTTGCTGTGTTTTGCTCTACTGGGGCCATGCTGCTATATGTATTTATGGCCTTTGTCTTTCATGGGACACTGTGTCTGTGGCCATCTCCTTGGATCCTCACGTCCATCCTGGGGAGGAGGTGACTGACCTGTGAGGCGGCCCTACATTAAAGTCCAAAGACCAGCCAAGCCTCAGTTCCTTCCTTTATTTACCAGATGCATGCGCCTGACAGCTTCAGGTCCGTGCTGGCACACAGTAGGTCTGTCTGATCAGCTGAGGGAAGCTGCAAACCACACTGGCAACTCCAAAACTGATACTGAGCTCAGGAACGGGGTCACGTTGGGCCAGAGTCCTGCAGTGTGTGACAGGAGACCTGACACCCACAATGTTCTGGGCACACGACATGTGCTGGACGCTGCCCCTTAAGCAGCCAATGGCCACAGGTGAGCTTGGAGTGTGAGGCCACCGGGAAGGTCCCAGATGGAGGCCACTTACGCCCAGGACTGCTAGTCACCCCTCTCTGCAGGCACGAGCAACACTGCGTAGTTATGTTTCCTCGGTCACTGCCCTTTCTTGACCCACACTGGCTGAGGACACTCAGCAGGGGCCTGTGGGGCCTGCAGGATGCTCAGGTCCCATGGGTGCCAGGGTTCAGAGATGAATGGGGCGCAGCCCCTGCCTTTAGGACTTTGCTCTATAGGTGCTCTTTGGACCATGCACTGGAGCCCTGACTCGGGTGGTGCCTGTGTGTGTGTAAAGGGCAGGAGGTGCCCACGCCGTGCACTCTTCATCCTCTGGTCATTAGTGGTCTTCCTCACCCACGTACCTGCCCACGCTCACGCCTACGCACATGCACACGCCTGCCCCTCTCTGCACGGAGCTGGGAGCCACATACCTGGTCGGTACGTTAAAAATACAAAGCAAAACCATGGGAAGGAACAGCAGCGCAGCTCTGGCAGAGTTTGGCGGATGTTTATCTTCTGAACGGAAGGACTGTCTTTGCGCTCCGGCAGCGTGGAGGAAGGAGGAAAGGCGGGCACCATGGGCTGACTTTCCTCCAGGAGCACTCAAGGTCCCCAAGGAGCCAGGTGAGGTGACTCTGCCATTCATGGATCAGAAGGGCCACCCGGGTCGTGTCCCCATCCCCGTCTTGACGTAGAGGCGTTCGAGGCCAGTTCTCATAACGTCAGTGACAGTGGTGATGTCACCCCTCACTCCAAACACTGCACCCCATGTGATCGATCTTGCTGGGGCGTGGTGGTTACTGCTGTTACTACAGTTGGGGAAACTGAGGCTCAGAAAGGTTAACAAGCGTCCACTCACCCCTGATGGTCCAAGCAGGAGAAGGAAGAACAGAGCCGGCAGCCGAGGGCCTGCACTCTGGCTGTGTCTCAACCAGAGCCCGAGTCAGCATCTTCTCTGGAGGGGCACGGACCAGTGTGCCCACCCTGCATGAGGCAGGCAGCTGCAGGGCAGGGCTCAGAGGGACGAGATGGCACGCGCCCAGCACCTTGCACATGTCGCCTGCTCTCCAAAAGCTTCCGGTCCAGACAGATAACTTCTGGGCATACAGCAAGGGGAAGTACAAAGATAACGGACAGGACGGGCCTTCACGGTGCCCGCGTCTCCCACACACTGCAGATCGGGCCTACACAGTGACGCTGTCCTGAGTTGTGGGGGCAGCATGTGACTATCAAGTACTTGCTACATACTCGGCATGGTGTCGAAGGCACCGGCAATTGGGGTCTCACCAGGGAAGCTGTCCTTAAATAATTGCAATTCAGGTTGACACAGCTTTCCTGGAGTTTCGGGGAGCAAGTGCGCTGGGCGTGCAGAGGGGATGGACCAGCAGTGCCGAGCAGGGCTGGCCAGGGTGTCCTGGATGCTGCCCTGCTGAACCCTGAAGGACGACAGAAGGTTCCTGGGTGTGAGGATGAGGCAGGGCTTTGCAGAGGAGCAGAAGGTGACAGGGAAGAGAGGCTGGGATGAGGAGGGCAGGGCAGGGCGGGAGCACGGGGAGGGCCCCTGGTGAGCGCACAGGACTTGGGAATGTGGGACAGCAGCCCACGACTGTCACCGAGGAGGAATCTGGGTTTGATCCTGCACCCGAGATGGGATAGTCCTCTTAAGGGATCTTTCACGGACTGAGATTTCCGCCTCCTGGTCTTATACTGAATGGGTGGGGCAATGACGCATCAAAGTGACTCGAAAAGCTGAATATCCCGGCTGCAGCCTTTACATACAGATATTCCTTCTGACTCGTGGTCTGCCACATCTGGACTTACGAGGCAGGAACGTGAGCAGCAGTGCGGCATTGTGGTGGCTTCTCCTCCTTCTGTACTGTAATGTTTGCACTGTAATTTCTCCTTTAGCAACCAACCCATGTACAGACCTGGCCACAGGACCGTGACCAAGTGCCGGGTGTAGGAAGGTGGGAAGGGTAGAATCTAGTTACGGGTTTCTAGCAGGTGAACCAAGTGAGACTTGCAGAGAGTCAGGTAAAAGACAGGACAAAAGTGGTTCCTGGTTCTGAGTAAACTCAGGTGAAGGGAGAGAGAGGGCTTTTGTTTTGGTAATAGGTTTGTTTGGTTCTGCTTTCCAGTCGCTGGTGCAGATTGAAATCTGGTAGCTCGAGAGAGACAAAAGCATCAGGCCACACACAGGTCCTTGCTGCTCAGGTTTTCTCTTCTCTGGGTGTCTTCTCTGTGTTGTTTGATTGCTCTGCCCAATCACCTGGGCGCACATGTCTCGTGGGTTTGCGGAACTCTGTGGGTTATGCGTTTGTCTGTGTGCACCGGTGTGTCTCCAGCCAGGAGGGGCTCACCTCCAAACACTGGAGGCTTCCACCCCATGCCATTGTCTTTTGAAATCGGGTGAAATTGCCAGGAAATAAAAGCGATGATGCTCTCTGTCCATGTAGCCATGGACAGTGTCCCTCTGAGTAACAGACTGTGAGCGGGCAGAGCACAGCAAGCCTCCGGGCCCCTGGAGCTCTCCTCAGGCCCCACGTCTCCCCTGCCTTGCAGCTCCAAAAGCAGCTGTCGGAACTGGACGAGGACGACTTGTGCTATGAGTTCCGGCGCGAGCGCTTCACTGTGCACCGCACCCACCTGTACTTCCTGCACTACGAGTACGAGCCGGCCGCGGACAACACTGACGTCACCCTGGTGGCCCAGCTGTCCATGGACAGGTATGGCACCGGCCCTCGGCTCGTGTCCCTCCCTGCCCACCCTGCACATCGGCGATGCTTGCTTTGTGGCCACAGCTGCAGCCAGTTGATGGGAGCCGGACAGGGGTTCTGGAGAACCCGTGCTCGGCCCCCCTCAGGAGGAAGCGATGTGCGCACCGCAGCCACGGCCGAGCTTTTCCTGCTGCATCTGACACAGCGGCTTCCACTGCGGGGCCTGGCAGTGCCAGCGTGTCGTGTCCAGCCTCTGCAGCTGTAGGCCGGCGCACGGTGTCAGTCTCCTGTCCGGCTCCAGGGCGGGCGGGGAAGTGAGGCACGTGGGGAAGAGCCCCGGCGCTGTGCTGCTGGACGCTCGCCGCGCAGCCAGGGCAGGCAGCACCAACAGCACTCTCAGCACCTGAGTGATCACAACTACAGTGCTTCAGTGCCGGCTCGGGGGCGCTCCTGAGGGATGTTTCTGTGGATACCTGGAGGGCAGGAGGGGCGTTAGGCATGTGAGTTGCCGCGAGAAGAGTCTTCACTCTGCAGTGAGCTCACTGTGTAGCGCAGGCTGGCCGCCAACATGCAGCAACCCTCCCGCCTCAGACTCCTAAGTGCGCCACCACAACTGGCTAGAACTAAAATTCTTTTGCTGAGAGGAGTACAGGAGTTTGGCCTGGAAGTGGAGTCTTTAGGCCATTTGGTCATGCACACACTCCCCTGTTTGTATGAGTCCGTTCTCTGTTGCTATAACAAAATACCTGAAAAGGGGCTCGAGGCTGAGCGTGGAGTATGGCTCTGGCAGTCCTTGCACAGGTGGAAGTAGGCGCACCGAGAGACAGGTGTCCTGTAGGTGAAGGAGTGGAGTCACGCTCCGGGGGTGGCAGCAGGCCAACCGAGGCTGGAGCTGCACGATGCCTGCGACTGGCCTGGGTCCCCACACCCCTCCTGTCTCCCAGGCTCCAGATGCTCGAGGCCATCTGCAAGCACTGGGAGGGGCCCATCAGCCTGGCTCTGTACCTGTCGGATGCCGAGGCCCAGCAGTTTCTGCGCTATGCGCAGGGCTCTGAGGTGCTCATGGGCCGCCACAACGTGGGCTACCACATCGTGTACAAGGAGGGCCAGTTCTACCCCGTGAACCTCCTGCGCAACGTGGCCATGAAGCACATCAGCACCCCCTACATGTTCCTGTCCGACATCGACTTCCTGCCCATGTATGGGCTCTATGAGTACCTCAGGTAAGGACCACGGACCAGCTCCTCCCCTGCCTAGACGGGGCCCAAGAGACCCAGGAGGGCAGGGACCCTCCCAGTCTGCCCACAGACAGCTCCTGGCACCAGGTAAGGAAGAGACGGTCAGACGTCGTCACCGTCCTGGCGAGCAGACTGGGACTAGCTCGCATAATGGCATGTTCATTTGGTCTAGGAAGCACCCTTCTCGTCTCCCAGCCTAATGTTCTTTCTATAGCATCCTGAGACATCCTGTCCTCCTTCCAGTTTTAGATCGGAGCGCCTTTCTGTAACCATTCCAAAAACATCACCACCTACCCTTTAACACAGATCTAAGTGTTCATGAGGCCCAACATTTAGTGATGTGCTTGCTGGGTGCCAGAAAACGTCCTGCGGCTTGGCACGTAGGGTCACACAGCCCCTGCCACGGGTAGCCACGGCGTCCTCCTCTGCCGCACGGGAACCACAGGACGGGCACCACAGGGTGCTGGCCTGAGGATACGCAGGTAGCACAGGGGGCACCGGGGTCAAGACACAGCCGTCTGCCACCGGGCCATGTGCAGACGCAGCTCGAGGCCGGCGCTGTGGATCTCCAGTGTCCTTTCCAATGCAGGGCAGGGGGCAGATATTGGCAGCTGGAGAAGGCGATCCCTGACGGAGGGGCAAGATGACCACGTGGGGAGTGGTGTTCGCCACAGAATAGCGAACAGTGTGGACTGAGACTGTGGACCCCGTGTCCCAGAGGCCCCTCTCGCCCAGGAGAAAACTAGTTGGCAAGCATTTTAAAAGGATGCCCCTTATCAGCTGTCATTCATCAGCACATGTTATCTCTGCAACCAGCCAAATGCTTGCCATGGGAGACGGTTTGCACATCTTCCCCCATCCGGCCCACACGCCCAGCCCAGAAGCAGTCCAGGCGGCGCCCACTGTGCAGTCGGTGGGGGCAGGGAGCGCAGAGATCAGAATTCCCTGCTCTGCTGGCGAGAGCTTCCCAGGCCACCTCCTCCACGCCCACCTGGTCGCCCAGGCTTGCGGTGGTCTCAGACCACAGGAGGTCGGAGCACTCCTCCTGCTCTCTGACATCTGTCTGTCTGTCTCTCTGCCTCTTGATGCCCCGCACACACCCCATCTTGAAACCCTTCCTGCAATCAGGGAAGGAGGCCCACGCTCCTGGTGAGTCTGAGGCTGCTTGTGGATGTGACTGGTGAGCAGGGAGGGTCCCCCGCCTCGCTAGAAGGTGGAGGGAGGCAGGTGGAGTCAGTAGCTGGGCGCAGAGCACAGAGACCCAGGACTCCCAGCCCCACCCAGCTCAGCCAGAGCCCAGTGTGTGGGGAGCAGGCGCCCCCGTGTGGCCGGGGAGGGGCTCTGAGCACTGCGGCTTCTGGAAGCTCAGCCCCTCTCAGGATGCCAGGATAAGTGCCACTCCAGACTTCCATGCCAGGCAATTAGCAGCGTGGCCCGAACACAGAGTTTAGTTCAGCCCCTCAGTGGCTGATGTATGTCACATGGCTCACAGATCCCGCTAAAGTACCATTCAGCAGCCACACCCCAGCGCCGCCTCGGTGCACCCTCCCCACTCCAGGTGCAGGCTTCCTGCTCTCGGGCGGGACTCAGTTTCTTAGGTCTGCAGAACTTGCAAAGGAGCAACACCCCGGATTTTCCTAGTTTTCTTTCAGTATTAGAAAATAACTAAAATTGAGTTTTTAATGCTCCTGAGCCCCGTGCCCCTACTCACCAGACCATGTTGTGACCTTCAACCCAGGCCATTCCTGGCACCAGTAAGGAATATGATGGCATCAGAAGCCCTGCCCTCCCTGCTCATGGACAGCTGTGTGGACCCACCATGGCTTCCAGGAGATTTTGCTACTGAGGGGGAAGGCCTTATTTCTGATCCACATGTTACCTTGTGAGCAGTATTTTAGCTCTAGCTGGGGTAGGGTTAAGGCTGCTGTTTGCCGTGGTAACTATGAAGACCAGCAAGGCCAGCAGACCCCCCTCACCGCCTGGAGATTGCTTGGTCCAGCACTGATATGGGACAAGACACTGTGGCCGAGTGCTGCTAAAGTACTAAAGAAAACGATGGCAGTTACACCACAGGGAACCCTTGTGTGTGCCCCAGCCCTGCACACTGCTTGGCATCCTGTACCCATCACGCTTCTCTCTTGGGTGAGTAATTTCTACAGGGGCCAGACTAAGGCCCAGAGAGGTTACTTGGTACAGTCGGAAGAGTGGCCTCTGTCCACACAGCCTGCTCACCCACGGAAAGTGTGAGGTCACTTTCAAAACCCAGGATTCCCGCAGCCCTCTGATTTCACCCCCAGGCACTTAACTCATCTCGCCCTTCTTGAGGTCCTCCTTGGTTTCCAAAAAAAGTTCAGCATCATAGCTCTCAGAGTAGTCGCTTAGCAACCGACTAATATTACGGCAAAAACAAACGGTTCAATTGGAAGATAACCAAGTCTGCTCTAGGCACGGCCCTAGCAGTAGAGTTTCACTAAAATCTTTCTCCCTCCTCCTCCTACGTCTCCTGCAGAAGGGCTGTGTGGCTGTGCAGCTGCCCCTGCTGTCCCCAGACACATCGGCCTGTCATCTGGGGCATGGCCAGGGTCACATAGACCTGCATCTGGACATAGAGTCCATGGCACTCACGGAGCGCGGGACCTGGGGAGCCTGCTCATCTTCTGAGCCTTCCTGCCCTCGCTTTATTAAGGGCTGGTAATGTCCTCTCGCAGGTGGCAGCAGGTGTGTGCCAGGGTCCGTGAAATCACTCAGTATTGGTCCTCTGGCCGTCCCCTGCCCGGCACCTACCTGCAGTCCTCAGTGCAGCAAGGGTCACTGCAGGTGACGTCTCAACTTCCACTCTCACTGCAGTGAGGTATACGGATGGTTCCTGCCCTGTGGTGACTCAGCTCGTGTTTTCTTCAACTTTACAAGGATGCAAAAGCGATGGGCATTCAGTAGAAACATACTTTCCTGCCCAGCGATCTGCAGCATGGTGCCCTGTCCCAGGGCTGGACTGCACACATGATCGCAGGAGGGAGCCCCTCTCTGCCGAGTGCTGAGTGCCGAACCACAGTGCTGGGCAGAGTCGGTGTAGTCCGGGCCTCTCCCACTCGGCATATTCTCAGCATATGAGGGTCCATCAGGACAGGAGCCCCCAGCAGTCAGGGGGCACCCCCGTGCCTGCTGCACCAGAGGTGCCCTGGCCCCGCATGAGCTCCCTCCCTCTTCACACCCCTCTGAGGGCCGCTCGGATTCTCTCAGCTCAGCCTCAAGGAGATGCTAGGAGCACAGGGCTCTGGGGCACTTTGGCCGCTCTCCACAGCCACAGAAAGATGCTCGGGTGGGCAGAGATGAGGCCTTGCCCTCCCCCCCGGGCAGCAGGGACAGCGGCAGGTCCCTGAGTGTTACCAGCCCCAGGAGGGCCGGGGACAGAGCAGGCACCAGGACAGAGCGAGGAGCGCACCATCGTTCAGGAGGGTTCGCAAGCTGAGGGCACAAGCAGGAAAGGCGATGGAGTCCGTGTGCTGGTCACTCTCTGGCCCCTCCGCATCCAGGATGGGACGGAAGGGGTGGCAAGGTGACACGGACTCTGTTCCTGACCGTGATGCAGGCCTGCCCTGCGTGGCCGGATCCATTGCTGCAAGCTGGGGACGCAGTGCCCTCACATGCACCCCAGTGCCTTGGCAGGGGCTTCTGGTGCTGTCCAGGTGCCTGCGACCACAGCAGGTCCACCTTGACTCCCACATCCCAGGTGCAGGAACAGTCCCAGTCCTCGTCGACTCCGCGGCGGCGTTCACTGGCCCTGCCTCGTCAGTGCACATCTTCATGTTCTCGGCTGGGAGATGCAGTCATCCCTCCGTGTGGGGATGCACCAGGCCCTCGGGGATCGACCACAGAGCCTGTAGCCATGGCCACCGCACTGCTCGGACGAGAGCGGGATGAGGGAGCATGAGCACTAAGACCTCCAGGAACAGAGTCTACACTGGGCCCGTCCGGGGACACAGCCATCCCCTCGTAGCCCGTGCCTGTGACGTTAGACAGACTCTGCAGAAAGCAGCCCATGTCCGATCCACCTGTGCGGAGGGACTTGAGGACACCAGGGCTCCCTCTGCTAGGAGAGCTTTACTGGGCCTACCCATGTGTTGATTAGGACGGTTTGGTTGCCAGCAGTAGACACCAATGTGAGGTAGGGTGATTAAAACACGAAGAACTCAGACCCCTGGGTGGTGCGGCCAGAGAGTCAAAGGCGCTCTGGGACACCAAAGCAGAAGGCTGAAGTCAACCAGGCCAGCTCCAGGCCCCTGTACAGAAGTCAGGAGCCCACAGAGCCCTGGCAGGTGTGGCTCAGTCAGCGCATGGGGTCCCGACCTCTGATTCCGTGCAGGTTTCCGAGGGTGAGGCTTGGGTTTGCTCAGCGTGGTCAGATGTCTCCCTGAACAGGCAGGGCAGGCAGAGCGCTGCGAGCAGGTCCCGTGCCTGGGCCCAAAGGGGGGGGATTACTTCCGAGAAGTGGCTGCTGGAGTACCTGAGTGCAGCTGGGATACGAGGCTTATCCGGCCAAGTCCACATTTAGAAGCCCTGTGCATTGTGTGTGTACCCATATCTGTGTGTGCGTTTTGCCCATCGCCTCCATAATCCAGCCCTCCCAACCTCTCACTGTATTTCCACAGCATTCATTTCTTAAAATAATCAGCTTCAGATGCAATCTTGGGCCCTGTAGGCGTTTGGCATATGGAGACATTTATGACAAGATGTGAGTACCACCCAGGCAGACACCATGCTGCTCTGTGTCTCTGCGTACCCGGCACACAGTAGGTGCTCAGAGACCCCCCGCACTGGGACAGTTTCCTGCACACCCAGGTCTCCGGGGTGCAGAGGAGACCTCTCTGCCCCTCTCCATCACGCGGCAGCAGTAGATAAGACACACACCTGTCCTCGGGAGAGGTGGCAGTCTCCCTCCCCTGTGCCGTCACTAGCACACACCTGATGGGGAAGAAGCTCCTGGCTGACTCTGGGGCCAGCCTGGAGGAGGGGACGCCGGTGTCGCGGTTCGGAGTGTGGAGGAGTCAGGCCGGGTGGGCTGACTCACGCTCCAGCCCTCAGTCTGGCTAAGTATAGCCGCCGTCAGCCTCTACACACCTCCTCCAAAACAGTGACACGTGGCTGTACATCACTCGGCGTGTGGTGAACTCAGGGACAGTGATAAAGCATGAACTACAAATGAGACTCAGAGGGTTCCGTGTGAGCCCCCAGTCCGCCTCTCACAGCCTAAATAATTAGCCAGGGTGGCTTCGGAGAACTGTCCCGAGTCCGCCAGGGCTAACATGGGTACTCCGCACACAGCTGCCCGTTATGGATTAGCCCTGGCCCCTGCCACCCGCAGGCTTGAAATTTGCTCAAGTGCAGCGTTCAGATGCCTTCTAGCGCCTGCCACTCCGGAAGCAAGGCCACTTCCTCTTTCAGCAAGACAGGGAGTGACAAGAACCCTGTAGTACAGTCGTTTCCATTTGTCGCCACCTGCTGTCCCGTGCCAGGCGTGCCACACACTGTTAGACCCTTGCTCACAGCCACTCAGTCCAGGAGGCAGATTCGAGTGCGGCTGTGGTTCTGGGGAGGAGGAAGCCAGGGTAGCAGGGAGCCACGTCGCCTGGGTAGGATGACAAGACTCAGAGTGAGTGCCAAGATTCAAATCCAGGCAGTGTTCGCTCAAGGGCTTCATGCTGCCTAGCCCTCCCCAAGCCTTCTCCCTTCCCAAGCAACGGTTGTAGAGCTGTGCAGCACAGACAAAGCCAGGACAGAGCAGGGGCTTCAAGGGTGCTGGCTCCTTCCAAGGTGCGGGGTGTGACCGTTCAAGGGGCCAAGGAGTTGGGGTTGCTGCCTCTCGTTGGCATCTGTCCCTGTGCCCCACTGTGGCCAGCTGTGTGGAGGGAGGGGAGGAAGTCGCCCCTCTGTCTACACCCAGGGGGCGGCCCTGCCCCACCGTGGCCTCTTCTGCTCCCTCCTGGGCTCCCTGAGGGGTGCCTGGCAGGCTGCTGGGCCTTGCTGGGCCAGCTGCTGCCCAGCTAGGGGAGAAGCCTCCGGTGGGTGTCTCAGGGACCCCACCTCGCCTGCCTTTCTCAGGAAGTCTGTCACCCAGCTGGACCTCGCCAACACCAAGAAAGCGATGATTGTCCCCGCATTCGAGACACTGCGCTACCGGCTTTCTTTCCCCAAGTCAAAGGCGGAGTTGCTGTCGATGCTGGACATGGGGACCCTCTTCACATTCAGGTGAGTGACCCTGCCACTGACCTCCAGGGGACAGAAGGGCCCCCATCCTGGCAACTCTGATGCCAGGTGGTGGCCCTGTAGTCAGTGGCTCACACGGTCCGCTGTGAAGCCAGAGAAAGCGCTGGTCTCCCTGCGCCGTCCTTGGGACCCCGCCCCATGTGGTAGCTGACGGAGCTATGTCCGCAGGGGAGGAAGGTGGGGTCGGGCAGGAGGCTTGCTTCTCTCTGACCCGTGCGAACGCTGGAAACCTGCTGTCTGCTGCCCTGCACTCCCCTGGACGCAGGCTGCCTTCCGTGGGCACCCTAGTATCAGTTTTCCTTTCAAGGAAAGATGAGTCTGCTCTCTAAGCCCAGCAGGCCTGGCCCGGGGAAGCAGTGTCTTCAGCGGAAGTCTTGGGCGTTGACTCCAGGTGGCACACAGCTGACGTGGACACAGGCTTTCCTTCTCCCCGCTCTCAGCCGGAGCCCTGCAGGGAGCCTCCGCGGCGGCACGTCCAGCCTGTGGGCTCCAGCTCCCAGGCACAGCCGAGCGGGCACCGCGGACCTCTGGGTTCTGCCACGTGACGAGGGCCCTTGCTCCCGCTGGGTCAGTGATCGCAAGGCCTTTGTTTGGAACCATGCAGGAGCAGCCAGCAGGGCCTTCGAGTTAAAAAGCAAGCGGTCTGGGCATCTTAGTGTGCTCCCGCCGGCTTAAACCTCCAGCAGCACGTGTGTGACAGTCCCGTCGCACGTGTCCCCTGCCACCCGACAGGACAGTCATGCAGGTACCACTGGAGTCCAGGCTGGCGGACACGTAACACGTTCGGTCAGAGCCGCCTGGCAGCGAGACAGACGCATTACGGCCCCCAGCTGTGCCTTCCTGCTTTCCAGAGCGCATCTTCCCAGGTATGCACAGGCACCGTGATCAGGACCTGTGGCCCACCCAGCCAGCACAGGCGGACACGGTAACAAACCAGAGGGATGAGGACCCCGGGTCCAGAGGCCAAATAACTCATCCAGCGACAGACTCAGCTGGGCCAAGGAGCCACCGCACTGCGTCCGCATGGCGCCTGGCTGCTGACAAGCCCTGGATCTTCCTGCCGGTCGGTGTTTGAAGAGGCAGACTGAAACTTGCTCCTAGGAGCCAAACCTGCCTCCGAGTCTCGCTCCTTTGCCGAATCCCCCGCAGATTTCCAGTGTTTTCTTTCTCCCTCTCCAGTCCGGGGACCCAAGAACCCATCTCGGGCCGCGTCCTTGGGAATGGGAGTTGGCGTCTGGCCCGCTGCGCCGTGATTACCGCTCCATTCAACAGCTTGCAAGCCACCATGCCGAGTGCTAAATTACAGACCTTCCCTCCGAGAATTGCCGCTGTCGCCGCCCTCCAAGTAAGGAGCACTTAGCCTGTGAGCAGCTGAATCCTGCCCCCAGCCACCCCTGGATGAGAATGCTGCTCCCCGGCCGGCCTCATCCTCTGGGGACTCGGTGCTCTCATCGCTGGGCCGCTGGGGCTGGACAGCAACGCAGTCCCAGCTCCACCCGCTCGGAAGCCCTGGGACCAGGACTGCTGGAGACACTCGAGCGCCAGACCCTCCACCCTCCAGACCTCTTCTTGCCAGCACATACGGGGTGCAGCTAAGACCTCGCCCACCAGCACAACAGGGTTTCTGAGGCAGAGCGCAGCCCCTCACGTCCTGGTCCTCTGTACCCACAGGGGGCTCCTGCAGTGTCCAGGGTGTGGCTGGGTTTCTCCTCCCTGGCCCAGTCCCACCCGGCCATCGCGCTGGCCTCACTCCAGGCTGAGTGACTGGGTGAGCAGAATTGACCCGGCTGCTCCACCTTTCCCCTCCCCTCCCCCTTCCCACTGTAGCAAGCCAAGAATTTAGATTCTAAAGACAGAGCAGACACGGCAGTCACCAAGAGCAGGAGCAGTGTGAGTTGCCTTTGCGTCTGGGAGGCAAACAGGAGAAGCGTAAGAAACCCTCATTTTCAAGGACTCTGCGTGCAGACCCAGCCCAAGTGCACTTGTGGATTAGTTCACTTACCACCCACCCGTGACAAGCACGGGCTCATCATCAGTTCCTGTTTTGCTAGGAGGAAGAGGAGGCACAGAGTGGGGACCAGCGCCTGCTTGCTCAAGCACAGAATTCAAGCCCTGCTTCGCCTACTTGGTGTACCTGCATTTATTGAGCGCCATTTGCACGCTCTCTGCCGAGCTCTTCAGTAGTTTGGCGGCGCAGGCTCTTCTCCACGGGTGACTCAGGAGGGGCGCAGGATCAGGGTCCTCTGCTGCCAAGGGGCAGAGGTGGGAATCGAGCCCTGGCCAGGTGGCTCCATCGTGCCGTGCTTGGGACCCGGAGTCTCAGTCATCACTAACGCTGCCTGGGTTCTGTCCAAGGCGCCAGTGTCCAGTGTCTCCGAGCAGCTACAGACAGAAACCAAGCGGCTGCAGCGCACCCTGCACTGGCCCTCATCGGCAGCACAGCTCCACGGAAGGCCACCCACTGACTGGTGCCAATCCGGCCTGCCTGGACAAGTGCCCTGGGGTGGGGAAGAAGCAGCATCAGGTGAAAGCAAGTTTGGGCACTAGCCACATTCATGCTGGCAGCACCACAGCCCAGGGGCAGTCCCTCAGCCTCCTCCAAGGCCAAGATGAGAGACTGGGACTTGGAGATCCTCTCTCCAGCAAACAGGCTGTTGACATCCTTCCCGCGTCGCTCTCGTAGCTCTGTGGCATCTTGCCCACCCCTTGCCCAGGGCCCTGTCTGTGGCATTGTCCCCTTCCCTGCGGCTGCCAGGCGATGCTCCTCTCCACGCCGGGCCTTTCCAGGGGCCGGTGCACCCACACCACTCCTCTGCTCGTCCCTTGTTCCAACGGAGCCTCATCGCTGAGCTCCTGTCCCATAGGGTGGCTATCCAGCGTGTGTGACCTGGCACTTGGTGAGCGAGAATTTAAAACCATACAGGCGTGCAGCCCGCTAAATAGTCCTGCTGTACGGTAAGCAGGTAACCAGCAATAGTTGCTGCTTGTTATTCCTTTTCTGTTGCTGTATAAAGAATTCCCACAAACACAGCAGCTTCTAGCAGTACAGGGCTGTGATCATACTGTCTGGGTCATCAGTCCCTGTACGGAGCACTTGGGTCCTCGGCTCAGGCTCCCTCTGGGCTGGAGTCACCATGTTGGCAACGCTGTGCATCTCCTCCACAGCAGATGGTCTCTTCCTCACCCACTGCCAGCCAGCTTCCTTTCCTGAAATCATGTGCCGAGGTCACTGCTCCACTGGCTCCATCCGGGCACCTGGGTCTCCTTGGTGTCCCGTTCTGTGTCAGGCAGTGCCACTCGCAGCTTGTGGCATGGCTCTCCTCCCTTCCACATCCACAGCTGAAGTTTCCCTGATCAGGCCAGACCCACCTCAGCCGTCTCCCTTTTCCTTAGTCCAGGTTTCCCCGGTCGGGAACCTTAGTCCCTGCTGTCCAGAGCGCGTCTCTGCAGGGCATAAACAAGGATAGCACTAATTCTGGGGCCGCTGTGATGCAATGCAAGCCTGGTCCTGCAACACAGATCTCGTGTTCTGGATTTTGGAAGTCCAGAGGCCCAGCATCAGCAGTCAGGTCTCTCTGGAGGCCCTTTGGAAGGACCCTCACTTGCTCCACCCGTTGGTGTCAGTGCTTGTCATCCCTCGGTGTGGAGACAGGTTCACTGTCAGCATCTCTGCCCATGTTCTTACCTGGTGTCCCCTGTGCATCTCTGTGTCCAGTTTTCCTCTCACGTAAGAGCACAGGAAGCGGGTTTCAGCGGGCCCTGAATCAAGAGGAGGCCCCCACATCCACCCGACCTCATCTTCACTTGATTGTATCTGCAGAGACCTGCTTTCCATACAGGTCACATCTGCCGGCCACTGGGGTGAGGGCCTGAGCGTAGCCCTTGCAGGGACACTGTGGAACCCCCACAGGCTTTACCAGACTGCATCCCAGTTTCCTTCCCTCCCCCAGTGGCTTTTCTCCGTGTGTCCCAGGTACCACGTCTGGACGAAAGGCCACGCACCCACGAACTTCGCCAAGTGGCGGACCGCCACCACGCCTTACCGGGTGGAGTGGGAGGCTGATTTCGAGCCCTATGTTGTCGTGAGACGGGACTGCCCTGAGTACGACCGGAGGTTCGTGGGCTTCGGCTGGAACAAGGTGGCTCATATCATGGAGCTGGACGCACAGGTGAGGAGCAGATGTTCCCCTGGGGTGGGCTGGGGTGGAGGCTCGAGTTTCACGCTGAAGAGGCCTCGGGTAATGCAGGGATGACACAGATGTGGGGACCTAGAGTGAGAAGGTAGCCGCTCTGACCCCCAGGGCCGCTGACCGCATCTGCTGCTTTCTCCTGCCCTCGGGTTTGACTGTGCCAGTGTGCGCCCGACAAAGCATTTCAGTCCTCATCCTTGCCTGGCCTCTGATGACCAGTGGGCACCGCTCGGCCTCTGAGGCCCGGAGTGGACACAGCCCACTGAGACGCAGCAGACTGCTCTGCCCTCCAGCTGAAGGACCCGCGATGCTGGACTGTGTTGAGCCACACAGTCCTTTACTCGCTCAGCTTGTACTTTTCGAGCACCTCCTTCAAAAGGAGCCTTCTGTCAGAGCTGGCGCGGACCCCGGCTTCTGCAAGCCTCTTCTGTGAAGACCCAGGTAGCATTTGGGGCTTCCCGCGTTCCGTCAGACAGCCTCAGCACACGGCTGGCTGTGCTCCAACAGCTCCATTCACACAGACACACACAGGGCCACACGCGCTGTCGTTTGCCGGCCCGTGTTGAACAAACGCGCAAACCCGGCCTGGTTACGTCAGGGAAGGACTCCTGGTCCCCAGCTCTGACCCGCCCTCCGTACCCGGGTCTCCAGGGTGCCTCCTCCTGCAGTTCTGAGGTGCTTGGGGCCGGCCGGCATGGGCCTCGCCCAGCAGCTCTGCTGTAGTGGCCAGTGGCACCCAGGGATTGGGGACCATGAGGGCTGAGAACCACGGTGCAGGGAGGAGGTGGTCACAGAGGGCCCGTAATGAAGGAAAGGAAGCGTGGCACTTACTGTCTGCATTTCCTGTAAACCCGGCGGGGCACTCTGAGCTGCTCAGACAGCAGGGCGTGGTGTCTTCGGTGACGTCCGCGTCACAGGGGCACTGTGCCATGAGCTGGTTCCCAGGAAAGCAGTTCTTCCAGCCCTGAGACCTTCGTTCTAGACAGTGTCACAGGATTCACACATAATTTTACTCCTTCCAGTGACTTAATGAGGCCCAGGGGAAGTAGCCAGGCCACGCGGTAAGAGCCAATGGGCTGGGCAGGGCCCAGACACCTGAGGGCTGGGACTTCTTCTCACGTTTCCTCTCCTGGCTTCTCTCTCTCCTCACCGCCAACTGCCACTTCCTGCTGTGGTCAGTATGGTGCAGGAAGCAGCCGATTGTTGTCCTGTCCCCGTCACCTCAACAAGTTTATCCTCGTGCCCTCTGGGCCAGGAAAGCAGATGAGCAGGGCCTGTCACACAGTGTGTCCAGAGGCAGAGGGAGGAGCTGGAGCAAACTGTGCCTGACTACCTCTCAGTGGCGCACTGGAGATTTGTGTCATGTTTCTGGCTATTCGGAGGCCTTTGGCCACGTCCTGCCGGGCCAAGGACACGCTGGCCTGATTTGTAACAAGGAGCAATCAAGAGAAGTTTTGCTCTTGATGAGCTTCCATCCAGCAGAGAATATGCCATATTTTCTCCTTGTCCTTTGTGTCCCCTCCTGGGAGGCTCGTGCACACGGTGCTCCATCACGTGAGCTGACCTCAGTTAGTCGGGCCAGCAGTCATCCTGTGGCCACGTCACCTGAGTGGCTCCGTGTGGGTTATGCACCAGGCTTACCCTCCGAGGCAGACAGGAAAGCGGGGCCCGTGCAGGGTCACGGAACCGGCCCTGAGCGCCTCCGAGCTGTGGCGCTGCCCCTGGCCGCCTGCTTTCCTGTGTGGCCCGCGCCCTGCGTCACCGCGGCCGTGGCCGGTCCTCACTCTGCTCCCCGTCTGCTCGCAGGAGTACGCGTTCACCGTGCTGCCCAACGCCTACATGATCCACATGCCCCACGCCCCCAGCTTTGACATCACCAAGTTCCGTTCCAACAAGCAGTACCGTGTGTGTCTCAAGACGCTCAAGGAGGAGTTCCAGCAGGACATGTCCCGCCGCTACGGCTTTGCTGCCCTGAAATATCTCACGGCTGAGAACAACAGCTAGCACCGAGAAGCCGCCGCATGGGCCAGACAGGCCGAGGGACGAGCCCTCCAGGTCAAAATCGAGCAGTGCTTCTTCAGTTTGTTTTGTCTCTTGGGCCCCCCAAGCTGCCGTCACCATGGAGACCTCGGACCGGGGTCAGCCGGCCTCTCTGTGCCGCTCAGAGTGAGGGAAGACAGCCCAGCGGCAGGAGTCGCTTCAAGAGTGGGACGTGGAAGGGGAGAGCGAGGAGGGGTTCCCATCACGCCACAGAGCTGCACAGCCAGGCGGGGCGTGCGGATAGTGGTGGGGCCGTCCTAGCTGGCAGGGAGGGGACAGCAGAGTGCTGGGCTCGGGCATCCCAGGAAATCAGAGCAGGGCCACCAGGGAGGTGTTCCTCCGTGCTGCACAGTGCAGCTGGGGTCCAGGGGACGGACGGCCGAGGTGCGATGCAGCCATCAGGAAAAGCCCATGGGTACATGGCCTCCATCGGGGACCTGGGCCGGGTGACTCTTTATCCTCAAAGTCACTCTTGTTTTGTTTTGATTTGTTTCATTTGGGGATTTTTGTCTGTTTTCGGTCCGGGAATCCAAAATAGAAAATCTGATCCTTTAAGGCTCTGGAGGAAAATCCGCTGCCTCTGCCAGCCCCCCGTCAGCAGTGGCGCGAGGACGACCTGTTCATGGTGGGTATTCAAACTCGGGCAGCTTCCTCCAGGGTCAGTGGCAGGACCTCGAACTCGGAGTTCCCTGCAATGGGACCTCGGGAAACAGGGCCGAGGGACAGCGGCTGGTCAGGAGAAGGCTGCGGTGCACACGGAACGGGGCCACCCTGCAGGCCTTTGGGGGTGCTCGCGCCGTTCACGGGAGCCTGGTCATGAAGGGACACATGGGGGCGCAGAAGGCAGGAGACCAGGGCAGGAGGAGGCGCCAGCCTCAGTCTCCCCTGGGGCCCTGGCCGCCACACCGACTGGGGAGACACTGGACTTTCCACCATTTTCTTTGCTCTTCACTGTTGATGTTGTGTTTACACTGATGAGGACAGAGTCAGCGCCCTCCCTCTGCGGGGCTGTCTGTATTGCGTTGCCATGTGACCAGCGAACGCTGCATTCAATAAACGGAAGTTCAGACTGTTTTTTCCCTGTCCCCACCACTCTTCTTTGGTACTGGGGATGGAGCCACTTCTCAGTGAGCCACATTCCCAGCCTTTTTAAAAATCTTTTTGTTTTGAGACAGGGTCCCCCTAAGTGGCCCAGCCAGTTCTCCTACCTCAGCCTCCCAGAGTGTTGGGATGACAGGTGTGCGACCCTCCCTCTCTTACCAGAAGCTGCCGGGTGCCCTTCAGCACGGGTAAAATCTGACTCCATAGCAGCTGCTCGGTACTCTGTTCACCTGGGTCATATTCTTCATTCTTTGGACTCTCACACTTTTCCCTCCTTGCTTGAAGCCCCATCTCACTTCATCCTCTAACCATAAAGCATTTTCAGATTTTCTGTCTAGCTTCCATCTCACCAGAGGTTTTATTATAGCAGACATGAACCTCGTGGGAGCTGGCTGTCTAGGGCCCAGGGGAGTCGGGAGGCCGGATGCTGCGCTGCCCTTCTCCCCGAGCAAGTGTTGGTTCCTCTGAGACTTAGACAAGAAGTAGAAAATTTGCCACTGGACTAACCCTTACACAGTTGCCGCTGAGCTCATGGAGAGACAGCGTATGCATGTAGCATGGATATGTGCAGCCAGCATATTTGTGGCACACATACGCACTGATCACTACAAAAGTCGTGGGGGCTGGGGATTTAGCTCAGTGAGTAGAGTGCTTGCCTTGCAAGCACAAGGGCCTGAGTTCGATCCCCGGCACCACAAAAAAAAAAAAAAACAAAACAAAAGTCGTATAAACACTGCAAGAAGTACAGCATCACGAAACAAGCACTCGGAGCGCGCCTTAATTAAACCCAGTTTCCTCGGCGACGCGACAGACCGACAGGAACCTGCCGTGTGGTCTCTACTTCCCGCGTCCAGTGAGCTCCGCACCGAGAGCTGCTCGTGAGAGTCGCAGCCGCACACCACTGCCTTCCCTCTCCCCTGTGTATACCCTCGCGCGCACACACCCCTCACATGGGTGCACACTACACACAAACTCCTCTTGCTTCCCTGGAGACGCCAGTGTTAGTCATGTTTTGAATGAATCATTACCGGGTACTTCAGCCAGGTTGAAAAATCATCCAGTAGCATGATTCCTCAGTGTTAAAAAATCAATTTTTAATTCCCTGAAGCCTTTAAAAAGTTGTCCTGGCACTTGAATCATGTCCATCTACCTCGCTTTCCTTTGCATGTTGACGGGCCTAGCTAGTGACCACGCACTTTGTCAGCAAACTGGGTCACTCCTGAGAGTGGAAGATGGTGCCACTCATGCTGACTTAACGTGGCTTCATGTACAGAATGCATTAAAGCGGCAATGGGCACTCCACACCCACAGGAGAGAACCTGGCTCCCCAGCGCTCTCGGCCAGGCCCACTTCAGGCTGGAGCTCGGAGGCTGGTGGATGCCAGGTTCAACCCCGAGGTTGCCAGAGCCCAGGAGCTGGGCGGTGGAGCCAACAGCCTGGATCCCGGAACTCTCAAGGCAGCAGGCACTGACTGCCAGCAGCGGGGAGCAGCCACCGTTCAGGCAGGAGTGATTCACCTGTATCAGCTCTGCTGTGACAGGCTTGGAGCAGCTCACACCTGTGTTGCCATTCTTAACCACACTCCTGCCGTCTCGACTTCCAGCTGAGAGGAACAGCAGGGGTTTCCTATGGCCCCCACAGAATCCACGTCCAGGAGAATGCACACTGTTAGCTAACGCGGTGCACAGCAGGCTTCACGTGCATTAGCTCATCGCACCCAGGAGCAACCCTGCAGCGTGGACGCGGCTGCTCACCCGTGAGGAGACTGCACACGCTCTGAGATGTGGTGACGCCCCCAGATCCATGTAGTCGACGTGTACGGAACTGGAGTTTAAACCCAGTGCTACATGTTTGCATCCAAAGCTGCACACACTACAACCCATTGCCTCCCTCCATCATAAGGAAGCGGGTATCACACACAAGCAAGCAAGAGGAGCCGAACCCGCAGAGGAAGACCATCGGGTTTCTAGTCTTCCTCCTCCAACATCCGTGGATGACACTCAGTCTCAACAGGACTCCCCTTCCTACACACCCCAGCCTCGCTGCTCTCCTGGTCTCCTGGAAATCCATGTGGGATAGAGCTGGGGAGTCTCCAGCACAGCCAGACAGCTGGCGTCCAGTCTGGGGACAGCGTCTGACTCCCCAAAGCCCGTCCGGGCTTGCTTCCTAGATGACAAGGCGCAGGTTCAGCCACAAAGTCTCCAGCTCTCCTTTGGGCCCGACTCAGCCTCCTGCTTCAAAGCGATTGCTTCAAAGTGTCGCGCTAACTCACAGCACACATGTTGGCTGAGTTGACTGATAGCTTCTTTGTGCCCCGTCACAGAAGCACAGACCCTACTTTAATGCTGTTCCTTTCAGAGATTCTACTGTCTGAGTTAAGGCTTCATCTGCAGTTGCCAGGCCCTTGGGGTGCCCTGGTTCACAGAGGAAACAAGATTGAATCCCTCTTAGACACGGCCCCTGCACCCTCCTGCCAGATAATGAGACTGCCATTGGCGGAGCCCAAGCTGCTCTGGTGGTCGGCGTCGGTAGGTCCCCACAGCCCTCTGATAAAGTAAGAAAGGTGTCGCTGTCCCTCTGGTTTAGCTCCCAGACCGAGCGCTCAGAGAAATTACGTGACTTGCCCAAGATCACACACATTGTGAACAGAGGTGTCGGGGTTAGAACCGAAGTCTGACTAGCTTCAAAAGTGGAGCGTTTCCACTACTACGGGCTACGACCTCCCCAGAGGGCCCTGGAGCCACTCAGCCACTGGCCTCACACAGCCATAGCTTCATATCCTGTGCTTAGTTGCACTCATTTTTCTTTTGACTTCAAAGGTTTATTTTTCATTCAAGAGCTCGTTTGGAGGGTCTAGCAGGGGAGCACAGCTACTCACACACCCTCGACTGAGCAAATGTCCTCTATCGGTGGTTGTCCTCTTGGACGGGTCGCACAGCTTTGGGAGGGACGCGCATGGAGAGTGAGGGAAGAAAGGGACACCCGCCTGGCCGGCCAGATCAGCCGAATTAACCACGGCGATCGGTGGGGTGACGGATGTCACAGCCAGATCGCTCTCACGTCCTATTTTTCATTTGAATGCCCCTAAAACCTGTGAAATGTTAATTATCTGAAATCACAGAGGCTTCCAACACATACAACGTGATGCTGGGGAGACCACAGCCTTTGTTTTCTTTCACTTAACAAAACACTCTTAGTGAGGGCCCTTCACTTCCGGGGCCTGGCAGTGCCGAGCAGCACCTGGAGCCCCACGAAACTTGGGGCTTCTGATCGGGAGCGCTCAGTGGACCGCACACGAGTTTGTTCTGACAGAGCCAGACAGCTCTGAGTGGTGTGACGGCCTGCTGGGCGGCACCCCGCAGTTCGAAGAGTGCTACGGGGCCCGCCGGCCTGTGAGGAGAGGCACGGTGTCCCCAAACAGTTGCCATGCTCGCCAGGCGCCGTCCTCTTTGCAGGTCCCGGGTGAGCCAAGCCGCGGTGCTGCAAGGAGGAAGACCAGGGCCTGCAGGGACACCGCAGTCTCTACTGTCTCTCCCTTGAGCGTCTGCTCAGGGCGGGCGCTGTGGACACGGAGCAGTCGGGGCCTCTCCGCTGGTGTGATGGACTCTGCCAGAAGGCGCTCGGGCCGGCTCGGCCACGGTCATGTAGCCAAGGCAAGCTCAGCTTCGGGCTGCTCGTCTCTTCCTGCAGCTCTTCCGTGAGTTTTCAGACTGACACAAGAATTCCACAATAATGCAGAGGACATCTGGACGCCCTCCGCTTCGGCTGGCCAGTTGTACATTTGCCACACTATGCCCCGTGACTCTCTGTTGGTGTTCTTTCTTCCTGAGACACTTGAAGGTGAATCACCGATGCTGTGCACAGTACTGAAACCGTAGTACTTTGACGGGTGTCTGACATTCCTTTATGTAATGGCAGCACAAGGATCGAATGCAGTACCTTCGGCATCTACACGATACTGCCATCTGATACTCAGGGTTGTGGTTGTCATTGTTTTATTTTTTTGAAACAAGGTCTTGCTATGTAGTTCAGGCCGGCCTTGAACTCACTGTGTAGCCCGGGCTGGCCCCGAACCTGCAGTGATCCTCCTGCCCCAGCCTCCCAAGTGCTGGACTGATAGGCATGCGGCACCACACCCAGCAGGCTATGGCATTTTAAGGCCATAGTTCAGTAGTTTTATTATTTGAGTGCTTTGGATGAAAAATGGACTTACATTTACTGGGCAGTGCATTGAAAAAGGCCGGACGGATATGCTACTTCTTGAACGGATGTGGCACGTTATGTGACAGCTCTGTGGCAGACGGTGATGGAGAAGCCAGTTCTAGAAGTTTCACCAATGACGTGCGCCTGGCCAAGAACATCCAGTGCACGTGCCGGCCTCTGAAGCAACACACGCCATCCTGGGCCACGTCACGGCCGCGGTTGCCTGATGACCAGACCACAGACGCGATCACTTACAGCGACTTTTAAACCGCATTCATTCACTGAAGTGCGTCGTGTGTTAGGATAGATGCTTATTATACGTGGATGTAAATAGGAACCTTTCAGCTCCTCAGATCTACAAGGTAAAGACAAGACAGCAGGGTAAGAATGCTTGGACGGGGCTGTGGCTCGGTGGGAGAGCCCTTGCCTAGCATGCCCGAGGCCCTAGGTTTGATCCCCAGCACCACGAAGGAGATAAATAAATAGATAAAAAGAGCTCTCGACTTCCCAAGTTCTCCACATGGGCCCACCTTTGCCGGTCCGCTAACATTTCGGCTCTGACTCCCTGCCAGGTTATTTGGTACTTAAGTACAGCTGAACACCTTCTATCCCCACCACTGCTGAGACCCACATTTAACAGGCTGCCCTCCCCACAGTGTGAGGACAGAGAGGCCTCCTTCTCACCCTGCTCACCGCTGGGCCATCAGAAGCCTCTGGAAATGCTTTGTCTTCTCCATCCCAGGCCGTGTGTGACATGCCAGGCTCATCCAGCTCACTTTCCGACATCCCAGCAGCACCTATAAGAAGGGCTGTGTTCACAGTTAGTTCCTGGCAACTTGCAGTAAACAAAAGGTGATTATGGAGCTTCATCAACTCCCGGTTACCTGACCGTAACCCGTGTCCAATCCAGCAGGAAAAACTATGGGCGGTGCCTCCTCCATGCTGTCTTCAGAGAGCGGAGCTGTCCGGAGCCGCCTGGCACCAACCCCGGCCGCCAGGTACCGAGCGCCTCCCTGCCCGCGTGCTGCTCTTGCTTCTGTCGCTTACAGAAATCCCGGGGCCCGAGAGTATTTTTTCTCCTAAAACATGGACACCTGGGCTCCAGGAGACCAAGCAATTGGTGTCGCCGTGAATTGAGCGGTGTCTCTGGCTCCGAGACTGTTCGCTCCAGGTGTGGTGGACAAGGGCGACGTGAGTGTGGGAAATGGGACAGACAGCACCTGTCCGCTGGTCTCGCCGGGTGTCCCTCCCGCGCCCACTGAGGCTTCATAAACCACGATGGTGACCGGGCCCAGAAGGAGGAGGGAGCGGACACAAGGCGAACCTGGACCCCGACTCGTCTCACCTGCGGGGCAGGGAGGCGGCAGGTGTCACCTCTGCCCCAGATTCAGAGCAGCAGCTCGGAGAGCTCAACTAAGTGCCCTGGACGCCAAGCCCCGGCCCCGCTGGCCCGACTGTCCGGTGCCAGGGACTGAGACCAGCACAAGAAGGTAGAGTCCAAAGCAGGGGACTGGACCGGCAGGGAAGCCGCATCATCAGGAAGCTCTTTCTGCAGCCTGCACTAGTTAGTGCTCCCTCCACATGCATCCGAGTCTCTGGTGGCGCAGCCCCGCGTCCTCCGCTCTCCGGAGACCTCTGGCAGTCAGCTGATCTCCAGATACTCGTGGGGCCCTGACACCATGGCTGGTGGGCCTCACTGAACACCGCAGAAGCCCATCAAGCACACGATGGGGCCGTTTTTAAAGCGCAGTTACAGCAAGTCCCCAGCTTGTGAACAAGTTCTGTCCCGAGAGAAGGTTCCTAAGTCCGACAAAGTGAGTCTTACACACCTTTGACACAGATGTACAATGTAGAGCATTAAACAAATCAAACACACACACCCACACACAAGTACTGTAAATAAACATTTTACTTCTACAGTCACCTTAAACGGTGGCGTGGCACAAAACAACAGCCAGTACGCAAGGCTTGCGTGGAATGAAACGACACGAGGGCATCATTAACTGGAGGAGGGAGGGCAGGCGGGAGAGGGCGGAGCTGAAGGCCCGTCGCAAGAGGAGAGGACAGGTAAGACGGAATTCCGCTCACACTTACTACTGATGACACAGGTTTTTTTGTTGGATTCAGTTATGTCTACCCTCTGGAAAACGATCCAGTGATGTCTGAGTAGTAGCTCTTTTTCTCCTAGATGACTTGGTAGTATTGCGTAGCATTCTGAACGGCAGCCGCAACCTTTGTGTACAGTACACTGTCACTGTGCAGTAAACACAGAGCTGTGACCATGTCCGGCAGACGCGTGAGCTACTTCCGTGATTTGTTCCCATCTACTGGTGTTTGTAATGCGAGGTCCTTCGGTGTCTGTGAAAGTTCACAACCCAAATGTCCCAAGTCGGGGACTCATACGCTGGGGTTCAGGACTCTGCCAGTTGGCGTTTCAGACACAGTCTCTACCATCACAGACCCACAGCGCCATGGGAAAGACACAGGTGTCGGGGGAAGAGATGCCGAGTCCAGGCTGCCAAAACAGATGATGCCTATTGAAGAAAACATTCTTCTGACACCTGGTAAGACAGCCAGAAAGGCTATTTGAGGTGTCGCACAGATGTCCAGACCATCCACTGAGAGAGCGATGGGGCCAGAGTTGGAACGGGCTGGAGCTCGTGGGGATTTATAGTCATGATCAGGGTGTGGTCAGTGGGTGGAAAATTAATGAGAGAAGATAGCAGGCTGGGTAGGTTCTTGTTAAACCCACTTACAGGGATTTTCCCCCAAAATTTATTTTATTTTTATTTGACAGATAAAAATGTATTTATCACGTGCAGCCTAATGTTCTGAGGTACATACGCAGTGTCTACACGTACTGTAGTATAACTGAGGTGCACATGGGTGGTTAAATCCAGCTGATTGCCATAAATGTGACCTCACGAAGCCATGATTTCTGTAGTGGGAGCACTTAGCATCTCTTAGTGTTTATTTATTTGATTGCTTGTTTGTATTTTGAGATAAGATCTTATTAAGTTGCCCAGGCTGGCTTCCAGCTTGCAATCTTCCTGCCTCAGCCTCCCCAAAAGTTGGTATTCCAGGCTTGTGATGCTATGCTCAGCTGTCTTAGCATTTTTAAAGACCATCATGTCATTACTGACCATCGTCAGTGTGGGACATAGTAGGTCCCTGGAGCTCAACCAACAGCCGGGACACCACGGGTGGGGTGAAGAGCTTGCTCTTATGTCAAGGGGACTGGGCTGTCCCCCGTCAGACCCTGCAGGGGTCTTTCTGAGGCCAGACTTCACTGCTGCACTACGGGCACACATCCCAAATCATCATGCACAAGTCAGGTTCACAGAGAAACGAGGCACTGGACTACTCAGCTTACAAGAGCAGTGTGATGTGCCAAGGGGCTGCAGGAATTCTTTTCCAAGTTGCTGTTGCCCTCGATGTCTCCGAGATACACATATCTTCTCTGTCATCTGTCTTAACATTATTTGTCAGTGCCATTAAAGGCAAGGAGTGGGAGTAAGATTCAGATAAGGCTTGTAGCATTTCTTAGGGTGAGCAAAGTTTCTCACCAAAGTGTGTGTGCTGCAGCCTCAGGCCTCTTTCTCCAAGCACCCTGTTCCCCCTGGACTCCCTACCCCCACCCCATTTCCAGCAGGACTGAAATTGCCCTGGCTCCTTCACCCACTTGTTCCTGATCCCCCAGAGCAGGTCAAAGCCCCACACCCTGACTTCTCCTTCCTGTGGAAACTGAATTTCACTTCCACCTGTGTACCAGCTGCTCCAGGGAGGGCAAACTCGCTTTCACGGCGTGAGCTCTGGAGGGAAGTGACCTCACCGGCAGCCAGGGTCTTAATGTGTCCTGAGTCCTACACAGCTATTTGCTAAGTGATAAGAGTGGGAGTGAACTGGGTTCCCCTCGCAGCCCCGTCTCTGCGGGTTGCTCATTCGTGAGCAAATGTCTCTTCTCCAGCCTCCCTCCCTCGTCCTCACGGGGAGAACTGGCTGAGAGAAGATGCTGTTCAAAGGCTCTCTGTGCCCTGCCAGGTCAGTAGTGAGCTCCTCCATTTCCCCCCACGGCCAGGAGCAAAGGAGCTTCTTGAGGACTTGGAATCCAACTCCCCGCCTCCCTTCCCAGGGGCCTCTGGGTGTGTGGTTTGGGCCGCAGCGCCAGCTTTGCAGTAAACATGGATTTTGCATTTTGTCTCTGTACCTCACCAGCTGTGAAATTCTCACAGGTAACCTCCCCGAGCCTCGTCCACAAAGCGCGCTCAGAGGTACGTGAGTTCATGTGCATCACGCAGGGTATGTGAAGACTTTACAAAAACACACATATTAGACACGTCTTTAGCACAGTCCTCGGCATAGACGCGGGGCAGAATAGACAGTGACTCCGTGACCCTCCTTCCTGTGTGTGCTGGAAGAGTTATCAGTCTGGGATGGGAGTCTGGGACGGAGCCAGTATGCTCATGACAACATGGCACAACTGAACTGCACTTAGTTATGATTCCAAGCCCTTTGCAGATGACTTGGGAGCCACCCAGAAGAGAGACAATGACGCCCATTTTACAGATGGGGAGGGGAGAGCAGAGCCCAGTGGGTTAGGCTGGCCCAGGGCCTCAGAGCGAATGAGCAGCAAAGCAGGTGTTTGAGGTCTACACGCCTGGTGCTGGCTCTCTGTTCCTCCCAGCTGCTGCTGTCCAGAGCTGAGCGTCAGTTTATTTTAACAGTCAGTCACCCTAGAGGAGTTGAATCTGTGGATGGTCTTGGTAACAAAAAAGCCCCCACAGGTGCTCTTTGCAGCAGGCCCGAGGGCCTCTTCCGCCATCCCGCGTATGTGAAAAGCACACTGGATGGTGCAAGGCGCTGCACATCTCGGCAGAATAGTTCCACCGGAGGAATTGCAGCAGAGAAATGCCGGGCTTGCCTCGCCGATCACTCCACTCCGCTTGCAGAGAGAGCAAGACTTGGCTCAGCTCAGTGAAGAGCAGCCGGGTGGGTGTCTGGGGTGGTGAGGACGCGCAGGACATGGCGCAGCCAGGAACGGGCAGGGGCGAAGCAGGACACCCTGCCCTGGCGCTGCACTTTGGTAGTACAGATGTCAAACGCCAGGCAAAAACCGGGTGGATCCCGGGGACTGACTCTGAAGAGTCCGCTTCAGATGGGATGTCAGGATCCCAAAATAAACCCAACGATATAATTTAAAAATCTGCAGCTAAAGATAAAAGAAAGAGACGCCCTAAGAAACCAATGTAGCCACACTGACATGGTCTGTATCAGTTGAGTCCTTTTGGCTGCAAATATCAAATTCACTTTGAATGAGCTTAAACAGCTCAAATAAAGAGATGTATTAAGGATTCCAGGCTGAAGCACAAAGCCCAGTGGCTGATAATCTCAAGCTATGAACTCAGGTATATGGGAAATATTACATCTTTGCTTCCTTTAAACCAACACATATCTGCTTTTGACACTTCCAATTTGCCGGGGTGAAGGGACAAAAATCATGGCTATTTGGAGCCGTCCTGGTCCACCCACCTCCAAAGGGCCCCCGAGGACAGAGCAGTCTCCCAGACCCCGCTCAGCAGCCCACTCACAGAGTTTCCACTGTGACACTGTCCCCACTTCCCATCGAGCTGGCCCGCATTTCAGATGCGGATGCTCAGCCGTTTCCCCGGCCTAGCAGGGAGGACCGGGTCTGCTGGCATAGAAGTCTGTGTTCAGCTTATTAGACAAGGATCCGGAAGTAGACAGCCCGTGGCTGCACTGCGGCCGTGTGGTCACTGGACCCAGCTCCTTTTGTGTCACCGCCCCTGCCCATTGCCTCATCTCGGAGTCCTGCCTCCAGGTCCCATGTAGTCCATGCCCTCGAACTGCAGACATGAAGGAGAGAAAGGGAAGAATGGCGTCCGCCTAGCAAGCACTGTGTGTGGGGGCTGCCTGAAATACTTTCCGTATTTCATTAATCCTTTTAACAACCTGGGAGAGAGGAGCTACTGTGATCCCGTTTTGAACCGGACACTGAATCACAGAGAGCACAGGCTAGCAGCACACTGCACGTAAGTGGTGGCGTGGGGATTTGACCCAAGTCCTCCTGGCTCAGGAGTTTGTGTCTTAACCATCCCACTTTATAAGGAGGCATCTCCCAAGCCATGAGCACTTGCTTGCTCACCTCTGAGAAACTTGGTACATGAATGGAAGTGCCCAGACCACAGCGACAATAACACCCCAGCTCACAGCCTCAGCAGCAACCAGCCCCGGACACCAAGCCAAACGTGGTCAGCAGCCACAGGGACTGGGAAGCCTTGACCTGTTTCCCATGAACACTGTGATAAAGCATGCTGGCTCTCCCCTGGGGCCTACAGATCCCAGCAGGTGAGAACAGAGCAACACTCGGCCTTCATCTTGTAGGTCTCCTGCAGTACATTCAAACTTCGGTCAGATCCTTGCTCAACTCTGTTAAATAGTCATGCATCTTAGTCGTGTTCTCGTCACTGACTCAATATCCAGTATCCTCAACTTGAAGCTGAAGAGGTTTATCTTGGCTCACAGGTACACTTCATGGTTGGCAGGCTCCAGAGAGAAGGGCGTGGGGGGGGAAAGGTGCTCACAGCATGGCGGGCAGGAAGCAGAGACTGAAAGGTGGAGCTGGAGAGAGAGAGACCCTTCCAGGCCACGCCCCCAGTGACCGGCTCCTCCTGCCCGGCCCCACCTCCTAACCATGAGCCAGCCCTGTCTATGAGTGTCAGGTTCTTGGGGGACATTGGGGGGACATCTGGATCCAAACCCTAACAGCACATTAGCCATTTAGGGAGCATCTGTCTAAAAGGTGGCAAAACAAGGTTGACTGGGCTGAATTTATATGACTTATTTCCCTTCAGACCTGAGACATCAAGGTAGGAGATTTACAGGGACATTCATCTAGGCCCAGAAGTCTCTCGTCACTGCCCTAAACCTGCCCTAAACCTCAGATTCTACAAGAGTCTGCACCAAACTGACTGACTCAAATTGTCTCATGGGAATGGCCTTGTCTCCTCCAGGAACAAGGACTTCTCTGGAGCCGATCTGCAGACCCAGAGCTGAGGCCACAGCCAGCCGGACTTTGGCACACCCCAGCCAGGCCACAGAGGCTGGTTCCGCTCTTGTTAACAGGCAGTCTGATCCTTCCCCTCCCTGCGGTGCCCCTTGTCGTTGCTCAGGCTTTCAACCATTCCCTATTTTCTCGTGCTTTTGGACTCTACCTGGTATGTCTGCCTGTGCCTTGAGCTGCCGCATCCTGAAATACTCTTCTGTGATGAGAATCTGTGAACCTACTCCATGTCAGGTGAGCTTCCACCTCCTCCTTGGGGAACCTTTCACATCCTGTCCAGTGATGTTCTAGAACTGCCAGTGAAGGTCCCAGACTGCAGCTTTCCTATTTTGGGCCCCACTCACATCTCAGAAGACCAGAGGAAGCCAAGCACGCTCTCCAGACGGGATGCCTCATTTCCGCTCAGCCTTCCACGAGCTTCCCCGTGCCAGCAACGTCCAACCACAGCATCCCTCAACCTGCTCCTGTTTTTACTCTATGCCTTCCTGTTCTTCTGCCTGCCCTGGACTCTCTAGCAAATGCAAGAGATGATGGCTGACTCACTTGGCAAGCCCTGAAGACATTGCCCCTCTTCGTTCCTATCTGGCAGCCTCCATTCTTTCCCACATATATCATTGGCTAGATCTTAGTCACATGACCAAAGCTGGCCCAGGGGAGGCTGGGAAATATGGTCTTTTGCATGGGTAGCCAGGTAGGAACTCAACATTCTTGTGCCAAGGAAGAAGGAAAGAGTGAAAGTTGGGAGGCAGCTGGCAACGCTGTCACTCCCACTGTCCCCTGGACTTGGGGACCTCTGTTGACATACTGAAGGCTTTCTTTTTTCAGACCTGCAGGATGTCCTTCCCCTCCAGGCTCAGCCCCACTGTCACAGGCAGCTTTCCACCCTCTCAGACACACAGAGGAGCTCTTTAGTTGCTGCAGGGATCTTGGAGGGAAAAAAGATAATAAAAGTAACGTGCACATGTTAGTTCCCTTGTGCTATGACGGTAAATGTTCTAAGAACTTCATATTTTTTATTGATTTGTCACAACCACCCTATGAAACAGATGCCGTCGTCTCTGTTTTACAGACGAGTGAGCAGGGGTGTAAGTAACTTGCACAAGGCCTCCCAGACAGGAAGTGAGGCAGAGAGGGTCCCTCAGCAGATGGCCCAGCTGGAGGACGCGTAAGCCCAGCCCACACTGCTCCCCCATGGCGTCCTCACAGCTTCTGCTTTCAGCCCTGTCCAGGGACGTCCAGGTCACAGCTCACGAGCTCATAATCCCTCCACTCAAACGATGCCCAGACTTAGGACCGACCATCTCTGCTCCAAATGCTGAGCGACAGCATCCAATTCTCCCTGTTCCTGTGGCCAGTCAACCTGGACAAAGAGTATGACGATGCAGCACAAACCCTAAATTGGTGGGGGCTCCCCAGAAAAGAATGACCTCCAAACGTGTCTCCTATCCTCTGTCCTTCAAATGTAGACACAGTACAAAATAAAGAAGGGAATCATAGCCAAAAATGAACAATAATTATATAAACCTGGAAGAATGTTGCCAGAAAGAGCAGAAGCTGACCAGGTTGTAAATAATTGCACAGTGGAAACCAAGAAAGGTGCAATTCTCCGGGCAGGTATTAGGATGCTGATGCACAGGGGAGAAAATGAGCTGACTGGATTCCTGGCTTGCTCACTGCCAAGGGGAATGATTCCTAATTAGAAACGGTAGAAAAGCTATTGTTAAGAAGACACTTCTCCAAAGATTAAAGATAAAATAAGAGAGCATTTAATAAGCTTTAAATGAATTCTTACTCTTAGGACCAGAATAATTGCGTCTTTGGGCAAGGAATGTATTAATAAGGTGCAGAAACATTGATGGAGACAACGTCACTACTCATTAAGGGGTGATGGAGGAGACACAGGAGGGAAGATCTAGGGAAGGTAAATATTGATCTGTTTTACCAGCAAGGTAAATAGAGGGATTCTAGAAATACATAATGAGTTTGAAACCAGAGCAAGGAAAAAACAAACCAAAGAAATTATCATTAAAAAGATGCCTCATAGGGGCTGGGGATTTAGCTCAGTGGTTAGAGTGCTTGCCTCACAGGCACAAGGCCCTGAGTTCGATCCCCAGCACAACTAAAAAAAAAAAAAAGATGCCTCATAAATATTTATAACTTAAAGGTAATTATTAAGAGTTAGCAAAGCCTTATTTGATTAATGTATTCATTCATCAAAGCACTTATTGAGTATGCAATATAGGCCAGACACAAGGACTATAAAAAGGTAAGATTTAGCTTTTCCATCAGCCTAGTCACATTTACTAACAACCATCAGCACACCCTGAGCCTCACTCTGTCTTCTGATGTTTTTGCCAGCTGGGTGGAATAGAGCATGTGTCTTCAGCCAGCCTTTGGGCAAGATGGAGAGAATACGGTCTGACTGGCAGCTGTTAAGTGTTTTCATACCTGCTAAGCCACCATAGACAGAGGCTGGTGACTTGTCAGTCCCACCGCATTGGGCTTCTCCACAGTCTAGGCATATTGTTTCCAGATATATGAGACAGCGTAACACATCAATGAACAAGTGGAATTCGAAATTAAAACATAATTTGTATTAGCACCGAAAATATAAATACATGTGAATAAATCTAGCACAACACGCACAAAATCTGTATGATAAAAATTATAAAACTCTGACCAATAAAAGTCAAAGGAGAACTAAATGAATGAAGAAGTAGCCCATATACATGTGGGTAGGAAGACTGAGTATCATCAGTGTCAGTACCTCTCCATCTGATCTACAGAGTCAATAAAAAATCCAGCCAGTTACCTTGTGAACTTCAACAAACTTATTCTACAGGACACTCAGAGAGACGAAAGCCCCCAAATAACCAAAATCAAATTGAAATAAAGATTTAGCAGGCTAACACTACCTAACTTCCAGACTTACCCCAAAGCCATAGTGATCAAGTGCTGCATTAGAGAAATAGGAGGCGGATGTTCAGGGGCCCAGGACAGGCCCAGGAAATACGGCCAACTGATCCTTGACAGAGTGGAGATGAGGCAACAGAGGCAAAGACAGTTTTTCAACAAAAGCCGTCTTAACAACTGAACATCCACTTGCAAAATACACATCTAGACACAGACCTGTCACCTTTCACAGAAACTAACAGATGAATTATGGGCCTAAACGTAAAACAAAAACCTTCAAAAGTCTATAAAGTTGACGAATTAGGAAACCTAGATAACCCTGGGTGTAGGGACAACTGTTTAGCCATGAACCGAAGGCATAATCCATGACAGAAATCATCAATAAGCTGGACTTTCAAGAAATGAAACATTTGTGCTCTGCAAATGACAATGTCAAGAGAATGAGAAGGCGAGGCAGTCTAAGACAAAATATTCACAGAGGGCACCTCTGATAAAGGACTCTTTTCCAAAGTATAATAGAGTTCTTGAACCTACAACAGGAAACAGACACTTAATTAATAAATGGGTCAAAAACATGAACAGACGCATCACCAAATCACCAAAGGCATATAGATGTCAAGAAATACGTGAAAAGGTCCTTGACATTGAGGTCACCAGGGAAATGAGCTGAAAACATCGCCGCGGTACCGCATCTGCTCAAATGGCCAGGGCCAGGAACGGTGGCCCCTTCCGAGGCCGGCCGGGGCGTGGACTGCAGGAACTCTCATCTGTGGCTCGTGACGGCTCGGCAGCTTCCCAGAAAGCTAAACACACTCTTTCTGCGCAATCCAGCAATTGTACTGCTTCGCATGTTTTTGAAGGAGCCGAAAACTTACATTCACTTGAAAACCTGAACATGGATGTTTAGAACAGCTTTGCTTATAACTGCTAAAACTTAGAAGCAACCAAAATACCCTTTGAAAGTGAAAGAAAAAATAAAGTGTGGTACATCCAGACACAGAATGTTATTCAGCACTGAAAAGAAACGAGCTATCAAGCCACGAAAGGTCCATCTCCACGACGCTCTGGATACCAACGTGGAGATAGTGACATGATCGGTGGTTGAGGCCGAGGCAGGATCAGCACAGGTTCCCTCGGACAGTGTGGTGAAGATATACTCTCATGTTGGAGGCACCACGTTAGATACTTGGCCAAGTGGCGGACTCTACACCGCCCAGCTGAGCCCAAGCGAGCTGTGGGCTTCGGGTGACGGTGCTGTGTCCGCGTGAGTTGGCCGGCTGTGACGGAGGCGCCTGTCTGCTACGGCGTGTTGACAACGGGGAGGCTGTGCATGTGACTGGGTGGGAGGTGTACGGGATGTCTCTGCCTTCTCAATTTTACCTTAAATTTAAAGCTGCTCACAAAGCAAATCTTAAGTCAGACTGAGTCAAGGGACAAAAAAAATCAATTATGAAGTTTTAATTTTGGAAAAAGGAAATGTCAAGAGTAAGTACTGTTAATGTAGCAGTCTGCGATTTGAGGTAATCGCCTGGATCAAGGGTGAAGGCTTTCTCCAGAGAGAGAAATGTCATCAGGGTTGCTAAGGGTAGTTTTCAGTGTCTCCGTGTTTGTAGACCCCGCATGCGTGCTGCTCGGCATGTGCGAAGAACTGATGAGGTTAGTTCTTACTGTCCAGCTTCCTAACAGCTTGAGACACGTCCAGGTTCCACAGTCAACCCCTGTCCCTTCCCAACTGGAGGGTTTCAGCTCCTGCTCATGAGAATACTGAGGTAATTCTAGGTGTGTAAATATAACATTAATTCAGAAAAACAGATTTCTCTCTGGGTTGCTTTCCGTATTTCACTACATATAAACATGCCACAAGTGAAGTTTTAACTTTCAATGACTCTTTCAACTGGAAAGATGAATATTAGTCTGTTCTCTGGTTGGATGCATCTCTGAGAAATATTGCCACGGGATCCGTGGCAGCATTTCGGAGGAATTTTTCAAACTTCATCAATGATGCATCATCGGTTTCTCTCTCTGACGGTGGAAGAAAATGATCAACCACAATGTTGAAGAACTTCTTCCCAGTTTGGTCTTTAAAAAGAATTCAAGCAATTCGCCCTGAGCCTTAAAACTTATACGCCTTTAGTGCTGAAGTGATCACCTCTGTTTCCTCAAGATGCTGCCTTGAATTTTGAAATACGCCAATTCGTTCTAAATCATTGAAGTGATCAAGTCTCAAAGAAATGTTTTCTTTTTTTCCCTAACTTCCGAAATAGGAACATTTTGGCTGGATGTTTTTATGAATCACCGTGTGTTAGCCTCACCTAAGTAGAGTTTTGCATTCCCCGATCACTTTTTAACACGTCGCTCTGAAAAGATGGACACTTACTGGCCACAATTTTAACTCAGTAAAATCTGAGAGTTTTTTCCCAACTTGATTCGAGATCATCAGCCCACTGTTGATGACTGATTTTCCCCTGTGAATAAAACGTTACATTAAAAAAGACTGTGTGTGCCGTCTGTCTGGGCCCCGGCACCCTCCGTGCTGTCTTCATGGCTCACAACATTACTTCAGTTTGAGTTTGAAAAGACTTCCCTTGTGATGCAGCTTTCTTTCAATGATAAAAAAATCAAACGCATCTGTCATGTAGCTCTGCACATGCTACATACACGCATATCTGGTCTTATCCAAACATAAAGCAAAAGGTGTTAGAAATTCATACTTAGTAATTTCTCTTTACATTTTTATCATCAATAATGTAGAAAATACCAAAGCGCTTTTTGATTAAGGAATTTTGCAGAAGTTTTATGAACTCTTGGACTCGTTTAATGGTCTTTTCAGCAACAGACCACCACTGATGTGATCTGTGCACATTTTTAATAATAACTCTATGGTTCTGGATCCTTCTCTACACTCAGATGTAAAATTCACACATTGCACAGAAAGCGGGGTTTGGGGCAAGGCCTAGGGATACAACGTGACTGGAGTTCCAGAGAGGTTGCTATCTCATTTAAAGATGCCACAATTCTCTGGCTGTGACACTGATTGCAAAGTTTCAAGACTCACAGTTTCCTGGTGGCAGAAGCAAATGGATTGCGATTTTGTAAAATGCATTTTTAGATACTTGTTACTATCTTCTTATTTATACTGTTCATTTTTTGGCTGAAGAATTACTTTTCACTCTATATTATATGGAGAACTTGCCACAGTTTATATTTATAATATCATTAGTATTTTCATTACTTTTCTGCTTCAAATAACTACTTTGAACCAGTGGTACATTCTCAAAAGAACATTTTGTAACATAATGTAACAACATAGTAACATTAAAAAAAAAATTTTAATGACAAACGCAATCACACAGCTTTATGTAAATAATGTAAAATATTACACGATGGCTTTGTGGTATACATGAATTTTTAAGGATGTAATGTTTTAAGAAACAATGTGATTTCTATAAAAAGTATAAATAATTCTAATGAAGCTCAAATCTGTGAACAAAGTTGTCTCCTGACTCCTGTCCCTGGCACTGTGAACTACCGCCCATGGTGGCTTGCTCTGGGCTGGCAGGGCACACTCAGCACCCAGAGGAGAAGGCAGTGGGAGAAGAGGGTGGGTGCCCGCTGTCGATGTGGGCCAGCAGGTCTCCTTGGCAGTCTTCGTAATCGGGGGTGGATGAAAAGACCCCAGAGTCACAAATGGATCACTAAGTCCCAGAGCCTGAGAGCAGATGAGGAGCAGAAGGTCCCTGAAGATTGCTTTGGCCTTGGCAATCTCGGGAGCTTGAGTGGGGAGAGTCAGCAGAGGCGAAGCAACAGAAAGGGAGGTGACACCGCGCGTTGATCGGGGCCTCAGATGACTTGGCAGGGAAGGTAGTCCCGGCTGTGGGGAAGGAGCTAGTGGCAAATGCAAAGGCAGGACTCCGGTGAGTGCCTAGAATGTCCAGTGCCGCAGGGACATTGTGGGTGGTCAGAGGAGAGTGCGTGCATTTGATTCTAAAGGCCAACCATTAAGTGCATTTGTAAAGGGGGCGAATGAATAGATTCTTCTAAGAACAAGAAAGGATGCTTGTCTGGTCTAAATCTGACAGCAGTAACTCAGCATCTAGAATGGTAATAACCCACAGGCTACATCCATAGTCATGTCCAGCGTAGATGTCTAACAAAGTAGCGGTCATTATAGTAAGATAGCAGATCACGATGCAGCATTAGCAAAGCATGCTCAGCCTTTATGTGCTTTTTCCCTTCACACTTTACATCATTTTGTCACAAGGGGGTCATTCTTGTCTCATTCTAAAAGGTGATGGCAATCTGAGAGTTGTCTTCATGAGATTGCCTTAAAAGAATTAGATACAAGGTGGCAAGTCACTTTGATGCAAGCAAACTGAATCCGGGTCAAGTGGAACAAAGGACAGATCAGGGAAATGCTATTAGTTGGAAGGTTCAGGTTCAAGTCCAAGCTCTCTTCTCCACAGTCACTTAGCTTCAACTTCCTCATCTGTACAATGGGGGTGTGACCTGAATTAAATAATAAGGATAAAAGAACTTCGAAAACTAGAAGCCACTGTAGAAATTCAACCAGCTGTGTCTTTGCTATTGGAGAGGTGATCCTTAAGACTTCCCATCGCAGCAGGATTCAGAGCTCTTATCTACAGCTGGCAGACAAAGGGGCTCCAGGGTGTTCGCCAACTTCAGTGAAGGGATTGGCTGGTCTTCCCACTGACAGTCAGAACTGGTTTTTGAGTGAACCAACACTTCCACTCCTAAATATTTATCCACAAGAAATGGGAACATGAGAACATATGTCCACACATACACAAAAAAAAATCAGCACACGAAGGCTCACGGAAGGTTTATTAAAAAAAAAAAAAAAACACCTCAAAACAAACCAAACCCGTGACTGACCATCAATGAACGAGTGGGTGAAGGAAGTCTGCCGTGTTCATGAAGGGAATACTACAGGGCAGTAAGAGAGACACACGAGTGAGGCACACAGTGTGTACCAATCTGACCACATTGTGTTCAGAAAAAAGCCCAAATCCAAAGACTGCACAGGAAATGACTCCAACACACAGAGAACATTCTAGAACAGGCAAACTGAGCATCCGAGCCAGAAATCAAATAAATGGCTGCCAGAGCTACGGTGGGGACAGGCAGGATTGTTTAAAAGGGGATCCAAGGGGACTTCCTGACATGATTAAAATGTTTGATATTGGGATAGTGATGGAAGTTAAACAGATACAAGTGTGATCACAAAATGTGGCAAATGTTTAAATTTTTAAAAATTTATATAGTAAGAGACATGTTGCCATTAGCCCACCTCTAGGTCCTGCTCCTCACTTTGAGGACAGATGGACAGCACGTCGCCCGCCTACGGCTGGCAGGGAGCATGGATGGGGTCTTCCTCACGGTTCTCCCACATGCCCAGCCCGGCCGGCCCCCATCCAGCTTCCAGGCAGTGAGCGGATGCCCTGCCGCCATCAGCCACCCCGCGGTGGCACTTTGTTACTGCAGCCCCTAGAGTTTAGATCTCAGCCTCGCTAGTCATTAACTTTAACTCAGGTTTACTGAGAGACATCAAGACCTTATGGAGAAAACATGAGAAACAAGAGTTACCCTCCTTGGGGAATGTATTTAAGAAAAAAAGGGAAAGGAAAATCTAGTTCTTTCATTCCCAGCAGGAGTTGTGAGACTGTATCCATGTCAACCACAAGTGTATAAGATAGCTCTGCAAAGTAGAGCACCAAACACTCGTTTGTGACGTGCCGTTCACCCAGCAATAGCACACGACGGTTCAGCAGCATAGTTCTGTTGCGATGCGAGAGACCCACCTGGGGAGGTACACTCATGGCAGGAGATGGATAGGGGCACAGAGATTGAATTCGGGTGAGGGATGTTTTTAATAAGCCCTGGAAGCAAAATGAGCCCGTCTCCTCCCAGGCACTCAGCTGCCAGGAGGTCTGCAGGGAGGCAGGGTTCCCACCCCTAGGAGCTTGCCACAGACAGGCTGACGGGGCTCCTGACTATGCACTTAAACATTTTAAAATTCTTAATTGACGAGCAATAGCTGTACATGTTTATGGGGTACAATGTGGTGTTCTGACGTATGTTTACGATGTGGAATAACTAAGTCAGCCTAACAAACTCATTGCTTCCCACACTCGACATCTTCGTCATGCAAATATTTAAGATCTTAGAAATTTTGAAACATCCAGAGCAGTCTAATTTGTAGTCCCCATTCTGTGAAACACATCCCCAAGCGCAGTCCGCTTGCCTGGGCTCTGACAACACCACTCCGCTCCCCACCCCTGGGAGGTCAATTTTTTCACACCGCGCGGGTCGGGAGGCCATGTGGTGTTTGCCTTTCTGTATCTGGCTTATTTCTCTCAGCATAATGTACTACAGGTTTGTCCACGTTGCCACAGATGACAGGGTCTCCCCCTTCTTCAGCCTGAACAGCGTTCCACTGTGTGCGTATACTGCGTTTTATTTCATATGTCCATTCGCTCAGCAAATACCGACGGAGAGCTTTGTGTGTGCCAGACTCTGCTCAGTGCTGGAAATTCGGTGGCGAGAAAGAGCCAGAGCCTGCCTTGTTTTCAGTGCTCCTTGTTTGTTAGGGCTCATGTCTAGATGTCCCCCCAAAGCCTCGTGCAGTCAAGGTGGGACTTTTCAGAGGTGGCCGGATCTAAAATGTGCAATTCATTCATGGTGCGATGCTGGGACTGAAGGAGCTGGGATCGAGGGTGTGTGATTACTAAGTCAGTCCACTGATTGGTTTGGGACCTGCCTAAGCCCAGTAGCCTGGATAGAATATAGAGGGGGCAGAAAGAAGCTGCTGAGGTCGCGTGGACTTGCTTGCTACTTGCTACCTGCCTGCCCTGTTTTTCCATGAACTGTTTCTCTGCTGCGATGCCCTCTGCCATCCCACTGTGCCTTGGAGCCAGCCAACTACAGACTGAAACCCCTACAAACTGTGAGCTGAGTACACCTTCCCCCTTAACTGTGGGTGTTAGGTATTTTGACCCAGCAACAAGAAAAGTAACTAAGACACTGTTTCTCAGGTTTTTGTGTGTCCTGGTTTCATTTTATATGAAGAAACATTACACAATTACTTCTAATTCTCACAACCATGTCTTCCTCAAATCATGAAGAGTCCATATTCAGGCCTCCAGGGGCACGGGGAGGTAAGCATGCAGGGAGGAGTGCTCGTCCTGGCAGCACAGGGAGGGTTTCTAGCCGATGGGGTTGAGAGAGGGCGTGGCCCGGGGAGCACACCCTTCGGAGCAGCGGCAACAGGGCACACAGGGGTCACGATGGCAGAGAAGGCATGTGTGTCCTTGGAAGTAAGAGTGGCTTGTTGAGGCCGAGGCAGGAGAACAGGACCTCAAACCTAAGTGCCGAAGTTGGGGTGACGTGAAGGAGTCGACCGTGCGAGACGTGCCTGGGTGTGCGAGGCAGCCCCCCCGCCCCAGCATCCCAGGGAAGACGGGCATGGCGCGTCTTGATGCCAGGCCACAGAGGTCACAATAAACAGTTTGACAACGTATCTAGATGGGTGCCTTGATTCAGAATAATTGTCTTATGTGTTTTATATGATTCTGGTCTGTTAGTCTGGTCGTTAATCTGTATTTATATAATTAACTTGATAAGGACTTATAGAATCAATGCATGAACCTGATGCTGGTAACAAAAAGGGTGGAGAGGATGGGGGAAAAGAAGAGATGTTATGTACACAGAGCAGCTCCCCACAGTGAATGTAATCATTACACACCGCCAGCATGGACTATAAAAATTAAAAGACAGACAGTCTGATAGTATTCACCCAGAAAGGAGCACACAAGCCCAGAGCTGGAGGTAAATTGCACATTGGTGGTTGGTGGAGAGGTCAGGGTCACAAATGCAGGAGACAGCACTGTGCAAGCTGAGCTTAATGAGATAAACGAAAGGACAGAACAGGACTCAGACACACACAGTGGAAGCCAGCTGTGCCTTGACTAGGTGAGCTGGTGATGGTTGATGGCTAGGCCATCATATATATGGATGTACGCTGCTCTCCGCTGGGTCCGTTCTGCTCAATGCAATATCAACCAAAACCTCATCGAAGAGCTTCTTCAGCAATTTATGGAAAAATGCAAGGAATTCTGTAAAGCTAAAACAGTGTCAAACACCAAGGGAAAAGGTAGACTTGCAAAACCTGATTTCAAGACTGACCATTTTCAAGGTAGAATGTTATTGGCCTGAAAGACAAACAGACTGATGCAGTGTAGCAGCCCAGGATCTGGTCCTATATCTTGGCCAGCTAATTTTTTACCAAGATCTCAAGTCAATTCAAAGGAGCAAGGACAATCTTTTAACAAATGGTTCAAGAATAACTGAATATTATTTTGGAAAAAAATGACAAGGAACTCTTACCCAGAATATAAAGAATTTCTTCAAATCATTTATAAAGTAGCAAACATCCAGTAGAAATGGGCAATGTCTTAAATAGACACTCCAGAAAGATCTATGATGGGCAATATGCACATGCTATTAGTCTCCAAGGGAGTTTAAGTCAAAACTACGAGAGATACTGTTTTGCACCCACTAGAATGTCTGAAATAAAAATGACAGAGGAAACCAGGATTTGAAGCAACAGTGCTCCCAAACATTAACAGTGCCTGGCAAAATGTTACAACCATAATGGAGAGTGGGGTCAGCTTCTCATAAAATCGGATGCATTCATCTGCTACGGCCCACACTTTCTGCTCCTTAGAATTGAAAATATATGTTCACGAGCAACTTGCAAATACGTATTCATCCACACTGGGAGCTAGAATTTCTAGTGAAGTTCTACAAATCTAAAAGGAAAATTCAAACAATATTGTTTTAGTATTATATAATAGTAAAAGGCAAAAGATGTGAAAAGGCAGTTTGCAGAAAAGAATATATGGAAATATTGGCGACTTATTAACAACCAGGGACATACCCATTAAAACCACTATCTATACCGTGTCACACACATCTGGTTTCAAACACCACCACCCCACGACACTAACTGTTGCACACCAGCTGTACGCAGGCCCTATCACTCATCCCTGGCATGAGTGCAGACTAATTGCTTTGGAAAGCCGGTGGCAATATGTATTGAAGCAGAAAGTGCAGATTATTTCTGATCCAGTGCTTTTACTGGGTCTATATGCCCCTCCCCCTAAATTCTGGGAGAAATAGAATAAGAGTTTCCATGAACCACTATGTTTGTTTACAGTGTAAACATATGCAGTTATATCCATGGCTTTTTCATTCCTAATATGGTTAAGTTTTTCATTCTGTGTGTGTGTGTGTGTGACTGAACTTACTAATTCTGTTAACTTATTGGTCTTTGGGAGATAACTGATTGATCTTATTGCAGTTTAGAATTTCATTCATTTTGACTTCACCCTTATTACTTTCATTCCATTTCTTTTAGGTTTATTTTTCTGTTTCTTTTTCATCTCCTTGAGCGTAACTGCTTCCTAAATTATTTTCAGTGTCCTTGTTTCTCAGCTTATGAGTTCGAGTCTGTAACTCCCCGAGCAGCACTGCTGCAGTGATGTCATAAGGGTCTGTGTGTCGAGGTTTCACTGTTAAGTGAAGAATCACACACAGTGACTTCTAATTCTCGTGTCAATTCTGCTTCAAATCGTGAGTGGGAGAGTCCGTATTCAGTTATCAAGAGAGTGAGCCTTTAGTAGTCTGGGTTTTTATTATAGATTTCTGACTCTATAGCATTAAAAAGTACTTGCTCTTTGATATTCCCGAGATTTTATTTAAGGGCTTTTATGGGGTCAGATTTTTCAATGGCTTCCTGCCAACTACAAACCAAGTGTAATCTCAAGTTTGATCCTTGGATTGCTTAAATGTTCTAAATCTCACCAATATTTGGTGTGCTCAATCGATTCATTTCTAAGAGGGCTATCTTTAAATTGCTCTCTATGATTAGGAGTTGCTGCTTTTCTTTTCAATTGTAACGATTTTCTGCTTTACATAATTTGAGGTTCTTTGCCAGCCACTTACAAGTTCAAGGCCAATTTTGGGCCATCTCCTCTGACTCTTATTGCCTGACTTCTAGTTCATATTTTCTATCTTTTTGTTGTATTCTCAGAAAGTTTACCAGCTCACTCAGTCTCTCTTTTGCTGCATCTAATCTGATTTTAACCTAATCACTGAATTTTTAAATTTTTTCATGGCTATGTTCCTTATTTCTCAAAGTTCTATTTGTTGCTATTTTTAAAACTTTAAACAGCTGCTCTCTTCTCCATTTATTAGCATTTTATTTATTATTACTTCATTACTTTGATATACCTACAGGTCTTTTAGATTTATTATAATAGTTCCACCTCTCGGGGAAAGGCCATGCTGTTATCATATGTTCTCACAATACTTCAATTCTTTCTGTATTTTGTATTTTTTTCCTTGTAAATTCAACTTTATCATGATTTGGTCACATTGTGAACATTTCTTCAGGGTGGTTCTGCATTCATTTCTCTGGGAACTCTGGAGTTTCAATCTCTTTAGATTCATCTTATTTGTGGACCCTCAACTTGGGCTTCTCACCATGCAGATAATGCATTTAATTCTTACACTCATGCCTGGCAAATGTGTGGAATTCAGGATCTCAAGGACATCTGTGTTCCCTCCTGCTTTTCCTGCCACCCACTCTCAATGGATAGCTGCTGCCGGCTCCAGGACATGTTCGCCTTAGTGGATTCCCTGTGTGCACAGTAGGTCAGGCCTCCCACATCCTCTCCTAAGGCTGGGAGCAGGGATTTGTTACCCACTGGACTAGAAGACCAGCATGGTCCGTCTTCTCATCACAATAACGGTCTTCTACTGCGGTCTTCTCCTGCGTTCCATTTTCTGAAGCTCGCCCACGTTGTCTGTCTCCCTTGACAATGAGATGTTGGTGATGTAGCAGTCCCGAAGCTCTGAGATGTGTGTCTCCCATTTCCAATGAGCAGCTGGACAGCAGCCATCCGAGGTGGAGGGCACAGGAGGTCAGGGTCTCCTGGAAGCTTCTCTTCCCTGCCTCAGGACAGCCCCTACCTAGCGCTCATGCCTTCCTCTCCAGGTGCCCTCCTTCCGTCTTGGCGTCAACCGGACCTGGTGCCTGTAGGACAGAGCGGCAGTCACGGCCACCGACGCTTTGGTGATTGGTTATGGTTGCTTGATCTCAGCAGAGTTCAGAGGTTGTCTGAGCTTGTGCTCGATGATTACATCCTGGTGCGGGCAAGTCTGAAATTCAGGCTGCAGAGGAGCGGGGAGACGCTCCTGTAGCGGCACTTGGGGGCAGGAAGATACCAGGAGACTTACAGAACACATGCGCACACACGCACACGCGTGCACACACACACACACTCCCTAGAGCTTACAGTACGTGAAACTTCTCCTTACCCGCTCGCCTGGTCAGCAGTCTGCCACAGAAAACGAGTTCCCAGTCAGGTTTAGCAGCCCGAGAGAAGGAGAATGTGAACGAGCTGCAGAAACTGCGACTCGGTGGCGGCTCTGCAGAGACTCCCAGCGCGGCGAGGGCGGCTGCTGACGAAAGCCGCAGAGACCCAGGGCAGGCCCGAGCCGTGGACTCTGCTCTGGACAGGCGGGCTGCTGGTGCGTGTGACTTTCTTGTTTCTCTCCGCCCGCCATCCCGGGACGTGATCACCACGTTCTGAGGGCTCATGGTCCGTAAGTCAGCCACCTTGGAGATGCCCGTGCCGCTCTCTCGGCCTCCACTCTGCTCGGAGCGGGCCCCCTTATTTCCCCGTGGCCCTTCTTCTCGCTTCTGTCTCAGACTCCAGGGATAGCTGCGGAGCAGCTCGTGCTGTGGTGGATAGCGCAGGAGCTGGGGCCTGGGCTGTCCCAGCACCAGAGAGCAGACTGTCCAGAGCTCCAACTCCCCCAGTTTCCCGGCCCCCTGGAGGCCTCATCCCGGTCGCCTTCTGCTCCTTCTCCCTGCACGTAAGCGTGACGAAGCTCATCCCGGTCCCTGGCCCCCAGGCGACGTCGGACGTGAAACTCAGCTCTGATGTTGTCACACGGTTCTGGGGATGGAGGTACCTGCTGGTGCAGACAGAGATTGGCCTGCGCTTTCCTGAATCACAGAAACATGCTGGCGTTTTGAGAGTGGGCGCCGACCTTCAGGCTCAGTGGCTGGGCGCCCTCCGCTTGGCAGGCTGAGAGAAACAGCTATAAAACTCAGTCAAAAGCTGCCGTGCTGCATTCAAGCACATATCAGGTAGAGAAGACGGGAAGGGGGGCCGGCAGGGTCTGGGGAGCGGGGGGATAGGGCGGGAACCCTGCCCTCCTTCTGCCTCATCTGCAGAACAGGGTCCTGCAGATAACCTCTGGGGCGTCGTCACGGTGGGGCGGGCGTCTGCCGTGCTGGCTTGGTTGCAAAGACGGCACCGCGACGGTGCTCCTGGGGCTGGGGTCACAGCAGTAACGGCAGTAGTTGTAATAGCAAAAAGTAAAGCAGTGGAGAGGCTGGAGAGGCTGGGGGAGATGTGGCTGGAGTTTATGGAGAAGCGGCAGCCAGAGAACCCAGCGGCCCGGACTCTGGGCTCAGGGCCCGCCACGTGGTGTGAATCCGTGTAGACTGCAGAGAGCTGGGAGATTTCAATGGTCTGCTGCTCATCTCTGTTTAGATGCTTTTCCTGCACCTCCAGTAACATAAGTCGAATAGCAGATGTCTCTCCCTTGCTCCGTGTGATTTAAATGCTAATAAAAATGATGGCAATCCATGCTAGCTTCTATCGAGCATATTCTGTGCATCAAATACGTTTCCATTTTACACACGTTACCTCGTTAAATTCTTACAAGTACCCTATAAACTATGTCTTATGCTTACTCCTGCAGCGAGGTGGTGAGGTATGAAGAGGTTCAGTGTCTGACGCAGGGGTCTAGGGTCAGGTAGAGTCAGAACGGGAACTCGGGGAGCCGGCCTGGGACCTGGTGTGTCTCCCCCTGCGTGGTACTGTGATATTGTCAGACTGGAAATGGAGTTGCTGTGTCAAGCCCTAGCAACAAAATACAATACGATAGTTTGAGGGGCTCATGCTTACTCCCAATAACAAGAACCATCCTCAAAGTCTCTTCTAAAGTCACAAAGCTCCGCCAAGGCCACTCCCACCTTATGCTGGTCCTTTCCCCTCCCGGCTGTGCCCACACTGCCTAAATCCTTCTCAGATTATCCCTCAGTACCTGAATCAGCTTCAGAGAGAAGGAAAAAACAGGCTCGCCGACAGTCGTTCTGATTCAAGAAAGTGAAATGCTTATGGACAAATGAAAGTAGAGGGCGGCAGAGCCTAAATCGTCTCCTTCTCTCCACCCTTCTTCTGTGTTTCCGTCTCAGGCTGACCCCACACTTCCCTCCCCTCTCTTTCTTCGGGCTTGATTCCTTCACATTTGAAACAGCTGTTAAAACAGAAGGCCAAGTTGATAAAACAGGAAACATGTATCATTTCACAACCTCATCGCTGAGCATCTAAGGACATGCGCATAATGTCCCTCCCAGGAGAGACGTTCATTTTGGGAAAATGGCTCCAGCGGGCAGCAAGTTCGGTGGATCGAAGCGGCCTGCGCTGTCTCTGTCTGTTCCTGCGAAGACAGGCCTGCAGCTGTCCCCACAGCCATGTTGCGCAAGCCAGGGCTCAATCGCATTCGCCACGGCTGTGTGACCCCCGAGTTAGCAGCCTGGTACAGTGCTGGACTTCCGCTAGAAAGTGATTTCAAGGTTTTCTCCTCTGGATTAAGGCTATTCTCGGAGGAGGACTGCAGGGCCTGTGCGAGAGCCAAGGTCAGGGACACGCTGTCCCTGTGACCGTGGGGAGGTCTGGCCGCAGTGCTGCTGAGCTCAGAATGGCCACCCGCTCGCTCCCTGAGTAGGCTGGACTGTGCGGCCACCAGGCAGGGACAGGCAAGAAGCCGGCGAGGCGGATTACTCTGAGAAAGAAGACGGAGGAGTGCTGTGAATGTTTGGAGGAGGAGAAAGAGCACCTGCAAACTTCAGAAAGCTGACCCGCGATGCGGCGGTTGGAAGGGGCAGGATTTATGAGGTGCAGGCTAAGGAGAGTGTGCCCCGAGCCGCGGCAGCGAGCAAGAGCAGGAACGAGGCTGCGGCTGCAGGACATGAGTGGAGAGGGGGACAGCAAGGGCGACTCGAAAGTCCAACCTACAGGAAGGTGTTCAAGAAGTTAATCTAGAAGTTGTGGTGGAGGGAGCTGGGAACAGCGTGAGAGCCGCTGGAGGGTGGGGACCTCTGTGGGCGGTCTCCAAGGAATGCTGCCTGTGGGCTGAGAGCAGCCTTCAGGAACGTCACTGCTTTGCAAAGCTCCCGGATACTCAGAGCTTTCTTGCTTCTGGCCTGGTGGGGGCGAAGAGTGGTTGGGATTTGAAGTCAGGAGATTTCGGGTTGAGTCCTGGGTCCACTGTGTGAAAGGTGTGCGATCCTCAGAATACACCGAACTCTTTGAGCTGTGTTTCTGCACCATAGCTTCACATGGAAGAACAAATGAAATAACAAAAGCAAATTGTTTGCAATTATTTAATTATAAAATAATAAAAACGTATAGAGTGATGACAGGTAGCAAAAGCAATAAGAGGGATGTTTGTAGCTGTAAATTCCTACATTAAAAAAAGCAAACCCCCACATCAGCAAACTAACTGTATCCCAAGGAACTAGAAAAAGCAGAACAAATTAAACAGAAACCCAGCAGGAGGAAAGAAACAGCAAAGATCGGAGCAGAGATAAATGAAGCCGCTTTATTCAGCACTGTCTTGAAAGTTCTAGCTAGAGCAATTGGGAGGAAGGAAAATGAATGTAATTAAAACTGGGAAGGTGGAAGTAAAATGATCTCTGTTTGCAGATGACATGAGCTTATGTAGAAAATCCTAGAGATTGCACACACACACACACACACACACATACACCCATAAACACACAGTTAGAACTAATAAATAAATGAGTTTAGTAAAATTTCAGAATGCAAAATCAACATGAAAAATTAGTGTGCTTCTATACGCTAATAATGAACAACCCATAACAGAAATTAAGAAAACAATTTCATTTAGAATAACATGAAAAAGAGTAAAATATTTAGGAATAAACCTAACCAAAGAAATGAAATATTTTTGCACTGAAAACTATGAAATATTGCTGAAATGAATTAAAAAAAATAAACAGAAAGACTTCCAGTGTTCATGGATTGGAAAGTCAATTTTTAAAATATTTCTATACCACTTAAAACAATCTATAGATTGAAGCCAATCTTTATCAAAAGTCCACTGGCATTTTTTGCAGACTTAGAAAAATCTATCCTAAAATTCACTTCAAAACCCCAAGGACCCCTTACTAGTCAAAGCAGTCTTAAAAACAAAGGACACATTTGCAAGCCTCTAACTTTTGGCCTCAAATCATATTGCACAACCACATCGATCAGAATAACGTAGTGCTGGCATCATGACAGAGACGTGGGCCAGCGGAGCAGGACAGAAAACTCAGAAATGCACCCTCCATATACGAAGGAATTACGCTTAGCAAGGGGCCAAGACTGCTCAGTGGGGGAAGAACAGTCCTTTATCAAGAAGCATGAGGAAAACAGGATTCCCACCTACAAAAGAACGAAAATTAACTTAAAATGGGTCAAAAACCAAAGAGAAGACCAAAGATAAAAGCTCTAGAAGAAAATTCAAGGGAAAACTTCAAGAGTTTGGTAACATTTTCTCAGATAAGACACACGGGCACAGCCAACTTAAGCAAAAATAGACACAGGACTCCATTAAACTTAAAAACTTGTATGTATCAAATGACAAAATCAATAGCGTGAAAAGGCAACCTGCAGAATGGGAGAAGATCTCTTCAAATTATAAATCTAACAGGAGTTAATACCCAGAATATATAAATAATGCCTACAATTCAACAACATTCCACACCGCAGCAACAACAAAACCAACACATAGCCAAATTTAAAATGGGCAAAGAACTTGAATAACATCTAAGATGACATACAAACATCCAACAAATATATGAAAAGATGTCAAAATCACAAGTCATTAGGGAAATGAAAATGAGCTAACAGCTCACACCCATTAGGAAAGCTACTATCAGAAACCCCAGGAAATAACCACTGTTAGGGTGTGGAGAAACTGGACACGTTGGGCACCCTTGGCAGGATTTTAGAATGTGCAACCACTATGGAAAACAGTATGGACCTTTCTTTAAAAATTAAAAACAGAGCTATTGCCTGAATCGGCAATCCTGCTTCTGACTTTGTGGCCAAGAAATTGAAGAAGAGATATTTCCTCTCCCATTCTATTGCAGAACTACCCAATAGCTAAGAGGTTAAGGCAACCCAAATGAGTACTGCCAGATGAATTGAAAAAGAAAACGTGGCGCACACACGCATCTTACCCAGCCTTAAAGAGGAAGGAAAAGCCTGTCCTACAACATGGACAAACTTTGAGGGCATTATGCTAAGTGAAGCAAGTTAGTCACAAAGAGATAAATGCTGTATGATTTCACTTCTATTAAATATTTAAAGTAGTCAAATTCAGGGAAACAAAAACTAGAATGGTGGTTACCAAAGACACGCAGCGACACTGGAGAAGATGGCCACCTGCAAGTCCAGACACAGACCGCCCAGAAGCCACCTGCCGCAGCTGCATCACCGCACAGTGAACTTGTGCCCTGGAGCCCCGGGCTGCGGTCCTGTGTCCCGGGCCCCCGGCACGGCAGCCAGAGCAAGCGCACGCAGTGTCCAGACATCAACCGTTCCACATTTCGGGGGAGCAACGGGGGTGTCAGTGGTGTGAGGCGCAGGTGGGAACTGGGGCGCCCGCCTGTCTGCCTGAAGCTGCGGCTGGGCCCAGTCGGCAGGTTTGTGCGTGCGTGTGCGTGCGTGTGTTGTGCGGCACATCTCTGCATGCTGCGTGTTTCTCTGTGGCACGGGGTGAGGCAGTGTCCACCAAGACAGGGGCCCGAGCAGGCGGATGCCACAAAGGTGAAGGCTGAGCTCGGCAGGACACAGCCTCCTCTTGAGGCCTCCAGGAACGCAGGTCCCCTGAGACTGTGCTGGGGCTGTCATCAGTTGCAGGCACAGTCCAGGAGGGACACCCGTCAGGTTCCCCGGGGACTTTCACAGTACAGTATTTCTGAGACTCGGACTGTGGAAAAACAACTTCACTTTTGTACCACTAGATGGCACCTTTGTGCCATCCTGGTTTCCGGTCCTCTAAGCTGTGCTGCCAGCGGGGCTAACCCTGCCTCGTGGCCCAAGATGGAGAAGGGGGTGACAGGCAAGCGACAAGCTCCCAGATCCAGGGCTCTGGGTTACTCTGCACAGCAGCTCTCAGCTGTGACTGTGGGCCAGAATGTCTAGAGGACACCAAGCCCAGCCTCACGAAGTTCCTTGTGAAGCAGCTAGTGCGTGGCAAGCACACGGGGAGTTTGGAAGGCTCCGCAGGCAGCTAGGAGCTAGAGCCAGGGGCAAGATGGTCAAGCAGCCCTCTAAGTTAGGATCGTGGTCTAGTTGTCGCACAGAAGGCACATATTTGTCAACTTAGTTGCGGTTGAAACATACTCTGGAAGTATAGTTTTATGAGCAAAACAGGACCCCGCTGAGTTTCAGTCTTGCTTTGGTCTGATTTCTGTTTATCTGTTGTAGATAAAGACTGCGAAATGTCAGACCTTCTGCAGCCTGAGGCTAATCTGTGGATGCACAAAAGAATGTGGTGTGTCATGTTGCTTGCTGGGAGTTGGAATATGAAGTAGAATCTGGGACAGGAATAGATTTGAGTCAGATATTACATTATTTTAATCTACTTGAAACTGTCTGTGTTAAATTTATTAACATAAATTCATGAGAATTTATAGATTTATAAATTTTGTGGATTTAGAGATTTCAGTAAATATACTTCTCTTTTAGTAAGAAATGGATTAAACAGAGAACAATAAATAACAACTACTGGATAAATAGAAGTAAATCAGTGGAGCAGAGTTGTTAATGAGTATGGGCCTTAGAATTCAAGCCCTGTTCTAAAAATAGGAGGTGAATTCTGGACAAGTGAAGTCTTTTTGCTTCAGTTTAATTTTCTTTAAATTGAAGATAATAATAGTAACCCATACCATAACCTCATTGTGATATTAAGTAAAATAATAATATAAAACCTGGTACAAAATGTGTTTACAATAAATGTAAGGAGTTAATGTTATCACTGGTATCTTTTATGTATCAAGAAATTGAACATTCTTAATGTGGTTATATATAATATCAAGAAATATTTGCATATTTTTATTAAGCTTTTGTCTGAATAGCTAATTCTAGAATAAAGTGTGTTTACTTCTTCAGTGCCAAGGGAAATTATCTTACATATTGCGGGGGGCAATGTAATAAAAAAGTATGTTAAAAACTTAAGAAAAACCAGGGTGCAAAACAAAGAGGTTTTTAATATTGTCCTCTTTATAGGGGACCCTTTCCTGAAATTTCCATGAGAAAGCTATTCCTGTTTCTCTGGCCAGGCTGATTGGGAAGCTAGTTTGTGCAACCATGAGCCTCTTATCATTTATGTTTCCATCTCATGAGCTTCATCCTGAGAGGTTTAGGTGGGCTGATTTGATTTACTGGCTTCAATAAATTTTTATTTCTTTTCTCTCTTGGCCTGATTAATTTTCTTCTTCTGGTTTATTAATTTTTTCACTCTTTTTTATTGACTATACGGATTAATGGGTTTCATTTTGGCAGATTCATACATGCACGTAAAATACCTACTTTGATCAGTTTTGCCCCCGTGATCCCCCTTGCCCTCCCCTCCTCTATAGTTTCACATTTCTGGGGGTTTCAGTGCACGTATTTTCATCATATCCACACCCCTATTACCTGCTCTTACACCTCCCCCAATCCTCTTATTCCCTTTCTCTTGTTTAATAATAGTCTCCCTTCTACCTTCTTGTCATCTGTTTTAGATTCTTCATATTAGGAAGAACATGCAATATTAAGCTTTCAGAGTCTGGCTTAATTCACCCAACATGATACGATCCCCAGATCCATCCATTTTCCTGCAAATAACAGAGTTTTGTTCTTTCTTAAGGCTGAATAATACGTGTCACATTTTCTTTATCTATACATCTGTTGATAGGCAGTAGGCTGGCTACATATCGTGGGTATCAAGAATTGTACCACAGTAAACATGGGTTTACAGGGATCTCTCTGATATGCTGACTTTAATTGCTTTGCGTATGTACCTAGGAGTGGTACAGCTGGATCAAGTGGTAGCCCTACTTTTAGGTTTTCAAGGAAATTCCATACCAATTTCCATAGTGTCTGTACTAACTCACACTTGCTCGAGCGGTCTAGAAGTATTCCCTTTTCCCTGCACCTCCATCGGCATTTACTGTTTTCTGTATTCTTGGATGATGGCCATTACGACTGGGGTGAGATGGGCTCTCAACTTGGTTATTCTTTTTTTTTTTAGAAGTTTTTTTAGACATTTTATTTTATGAAAAAATAAAACAAAGTTTCATAACCAAATAATAACAATAGTTATTACCCTGTGTACCATTATCCTTAAAGTAGCTACTCAGTACAAGATATAAACCAAAAAGATTTTTACAAAAAAGAAACAAATTCTGTAATTTTAAATTTTTGGCAAAGAGATTCTATGTTTACATGACAAGGATGAGATGGATTTGGTCCCAGTGAAACTAGGCCTCAGAATTCTATGTAAGAAATCAGGAAATTATTTCATTTGAAAATGGCTCTCATGCTTGGCTTATTTCACTTAACACACTATCGCCCACGTCAACCATCACACGATCTCACTCATAGGTGGAACCCAACTTGCTGATCTTCTAGCAGATAAGAGTAGAATAGAGGTTATCAGAGGCCGAGAAGATGGGGGGAGCAGGAGAGGTTGACCAGCAGATACAATGCCATTGTCTGATAGGAGGAATAAATTCTAGTGTTCTATAGCACAGCAGATGAATATAAAAATCATAATGCATTCTATATCTCAAAGGAGGTAGAAGAGAGGAATTTGAATGTACGACCTATAAAGAAATAACAAGGATTTAAGGTGCTAGATAATGCTAATCACTCTGAGTTGATCACTTCCTACAGTATACACGAAATGAAATGTCACATTCAGCATGTAAGCCAGATCCAACAGTTGCTAGGTGACTCAAAAACAAAACGACCCCCACAAAACCCTCAGAATTATAGGAATAAAGGAAAAAGTATAAATGACTTGAAAGTTTTTTAAAAGTTATTTACTGAAATCATAGCAGAAAACTTTTCAAATCTAAGGAAATAATTCAATATACAAGTATAAGAGGCATATAAAACTATGAGTAGTAATGACCAGAAAAGAAATATTCCATGACACACCATAATTAAAATTCCAGAAATCATCAAAAAGTGACAATATTAAAAACCTTTTGGAGGAAAACAGCAAGTAAACTATAAAGCAAGCTTAGTGGAATAACCACAGATTTCTCCCTTGAAAGCCAGGATAGCTTTGAGTGAAAGTTTCTAAATCCTAAAAGAAAACAATTGTCAATCCAGACTTTTATATTCTGTAAAATTAGCTTTTAAAATTGACAGATAAATAAATACTCAGACATCATAAAGAAATGCATGACCAATGAAATCAGCTTTGTAGAAAATACTTAAAGGAATCCTAGACAGAGAGACAGGGAGGCCACCAACACCAAAGATCCTAAAGGAAAGAATGCACATAGCTGAGAGAGTTAAAGGAAAGGAAAAAAAATTGGCACTGGAAAAACAATGCAAGGAAGGATTCAATAATCATCTTACAATAGTAATTCTCAATGTCAGCAGTCTCAGATCCCCAATCAAAAGGCACGGACTGGAAGATTGCTTCAGAAAGCAAAGTGCAACCATATAATGCCTGCAGGAGACACACCTCATCCAGAGGAAGTACACAGACTGAAAGTGAAAGGGTGGAAAACAATACACCATTCACCTGGAGCCTGAGAACAAGCAGGAGTAGATACCTTATTTTCAGACACAGCAGACTTCAACCCCAACATGATCAGAAGTAGAAAAATGTCCACTAAATAGATAACAGTTTTAAATATGTATCCATTGAATGTTGGTGCAACCAACTTCATAAAAGAAAACCTACTGGACTTAAAAGGATAGATAGACACCAAGAGAATCACAATGGGGAACTTCGTTACCCTGTCCTCATAGTTAGACAGGTCAACGAGACAAAAAAATTGGCAAAGAAATATCAGAATTACACGACACCATTGAACAAACGGACTTAACAGATATCTGCAGAGCATTTCATCCAATGACAACAAAATGTACATTTTTCTCAACAGCACACATAACATTTTCCAAAATAGACCACCTATTAGGCCAAAAAGCATGCTTAAACAAATACAAAAGATCGAAATAATCCTCTCTCTACTATCAGATCACAGTGGAACTTAGCTAGGAATCAACTGCAAAAGAAGCCACAGAAACTACACAACACTTGGAGATTAAACAATACGTTCCTCAATAATCAACTGATTATGGAAATCAGGGAAGAAATAAGAGTTCACAGAATCCAAGAAATGAAAATTAAAACTACAATGAGATATCGCCTCTCACTATTAGAGTGGCTGTTATCCAAAAATGCATAAAAAGGAACTCTGACGCACTGTTAGCGGGGATATATGTCAGTACCAATACCACGGAAAACAGCCTGGAGCTCCCTCAAAACATTGCAAGTAAGACTACGCCATGACCCAGAATTCTCACTTCTGGGTATATAATCAAAGGAGCGGACATCAGTGTGTTGAACAGACATCTACATGCTCATGTTCATTACAGCACTATTCACAAGACCTGAGACATGGAATCAGCCTAAATGTTCATCAATGGGCGACTGAATAAATAAAATGTGAAATATTCGCACACCGGAATACTATTAAGCATTTAATAGAAGGAAAGCCTGTCATTTGTGACAATGTGGATGAGTTTGCAGGTTATTATGCTAAGTGAAATAAGCCAGGTACAGGAAAACAAACACTGCACAGTCTTACTTACATGTGGAATCTAGAACTAATAAACTCACAGAAGTAAAGAATAGGATGAGTGGTAGTTTTATAAGGCTGGGTGTGTGAGGGAGGAGAGGAAAGAGAATACGCTAGTGAAAGGATAAAATTTTGGTTAGACAAGAGGTGGAAGTCTGCCGTACACATTGCACAACATGGTTATTGTAGTTAATAATATTATACTTCAAAATTACTAAGAGGTGATTTTAAATGTCTGCACCGTAAAAACAAAGCATGTGAGATGATGGGAATGTGAGATGACGAGTATGCTCCATAATGTATAAACACATCAAAACATCTCCTCATACCCATAAATACATAAAATTATTTGTGAATTAAAACAACCACTTGAACCCAACATTATGGCAGGAAATGAAATGGTGCCAGCATTACATATATTAGGAGTGTTTCAGTTAAGTTATGTCTCTAAAAACTGAAAAATAGGAAAAGGAAACAAGCAATTTTTATTTGCTATCTGGACATACTGCCAGACTCCATCAGTTGGATGTAGCTTACGAATCATACATGGCCCACCAAGACAAATAAGTAAAATATCTGGAAGGGGCACAAATGAAATTCAACAAAAAGTGTAGAAAAGAAATAAATAGCCAGACATGGTGGTGTGCCTGGCTACTCAGGAGCCTGGGGCAGGAGGGTTGCTGCTTGGAGGCCAGCCTCTGTCTCTTACTGAGACGCTGTCTCGAATGAGAAATACAACGTCCTGGGGATGTAGCTCAGTGGTAGAGTGCCTGCCTCTGGTTCCATCCCAGTGCCATAGAAATAAAACTAAATTAACTGCAAACAACATAAAATAAAGAAAAAAGAAGACATATGGCATTTATATATTTATTATAGACTGTTATGTGTGACTTAATATTAAGGTGGAGGTCATGTATATCCCTATCTGATGTGTTAGGTTTAGATAGATACTGAATATCTATCAATACCTACACCTGCTTCTTCATAGAAATGCAAAACTAACACTATAGTAAGAAATGAGACAATTCATTGGAAATTGCGAGTCAAAGATAACACTATAGTAAGAAAACTATAGCCACATTTCTGAAATGAATTAACGTTTGTCAGATGAAGAAATAAAAATGGCAAATAAATATATGAAAAAGTGTTCAACATCACTGGTGACTCGAGAGATGCAAATCAAAACAACGCTAAGATTCCATCTCACTCCAAAAAGAACAGCTATTTTCAAGAAATCAACTAACAACAAATGCTGGCGGGGCTACGGGGAAAAGGAGCCCTCCTGCACTGTTGGTGGGAATGTAGACTGGTCCAAGCACTGTGGAAATCAGTGTGGAGACTCCTCAAAAAACTACAACTAGAGGTTCCATTTGACCCGGCTATTCCTCTGCTGGGTATCTTCCCACATTTAGAAGAAAAATCTGATTCCAGAAAATTAAAAAGGAAATTAAGCCACAAACACTGACTTTTTAAATGCACACACACATGAGTGGCCCTCGCTGTCTCTCTCTATCTCCAGCTCCATGTCCACCTCCATCTCAATGATCTCTATCACTAATTTTACCTCTGTCTCTAACTCCATCTCTGTGTCATCTACATTTCTATTATCTCTACAGTCTCTATCTGTATCTCTCTGTCTCCATCTCCATCATCTCTTCTCTATCTCTACCTGTATCTCTATGTCTAGGCAATCTCTATGCCCGTCTCTGTATTATTTCTACAGTCTGTCTCTGTCTCCATCTATATCTCTATTATCTCTTCACTGTGTCTGTGCCTGCCTCTCTCTATGTCTGTCTCCATCTGTATTATCTCTGTAGTGCCTCTGTGACCTCTCCATCTTTATCTCCATCTCCATCATCTCTTCTCTATCTCTAATCTCTAGCACCTCTACGTCTATGTCTATGTCTGTGTCTAGTCTATGTTCATCTCTATGTGAAGCTGGCTAGCTGGTCACTGCGGCTCTTTTCTCTCTGTCTTGCCTTTGTGGTAAACACTCTTCACCTTGGAGTTAGCAGGGCCGAGACAGCAGAGCTTAGCCTGTGTGGTGGGCCACGCAAGGTGACCTGCTAGCAATACTTCCCTGTGGACTTCTCCCACAGTCCGCCATCGTGCTTCTTTATGTTGAACAAGACTCCCGTGAACACAAGGAAGGACCTTGAGCCTCCTGACTCTGACGTGGGAAACACCTGTGAGGCCACACAGACCGTGCTAAGCCAAGAGCAGCAGGCACATCTGCCGTGCTAGCCATTGTCACCCTTTCTAATGCGGTATACCGGACAGGGTCCTTCCCGTTTCTGATGCTCATTACTGGAAAGGGAAAGGCGGAGCGGTGCCGACAGGCGTGAGAGAGACGACAGGGCAGTGCTAGGAAAGCGTTCCCGAGGAACGAGGCCAGAGAGTAAGGCCTCTGGGCACCTGGGACCCCACAATGGGATGAGCAGGGTGCACTGAGACCTTTTCCTAACATCCGCGGCTTGGGTCCTGGACTCCAGTCTGGGTGCTAGAATTGGGGATGGCCTTGGCGACGTCGTTTAGATGCGCTGATTTCCTGATTCTGACACCGTCTCCAACACCCAGCTTAGTGGGAGCAAATACGCCTTATTTTATACATTTTTATCTCTGATGGTAAAAGCAATGAATCCAAAATGTCAAAAGCTGAATACCAAATTTATTCTCTTTCAGGGTGGAGAATCAGTCACACAAACTCAGTGTTTCAGGATAAAGTCAGAAAACCTGAGAAATAATGACTGCGCTTGCTCCGGTTCCTCAGTGACCACTTCTGCTTCTAGCCACACCCTGTCCCACCCTCGCAGGGCAGAACGATAGCACCAGAAATGTGGTCATACTCATCTCTGGAGAGCTGGCGCTTTTCCAAGACTCGGACGTGGTTCCTCATCAGCCCCACCTTGACCCTGCAGTGATGAAGCTCCACGTCAAAGCTGAAGTAGTAATTCCAGGCTCCCTGCAGGTGAAGACCCGGAGGCCTTCTCGAAGCCGTTGTGCAGGACCTCCGTGAAGATGTTGGCCCAGAAGGTGGAGGACGCTTTCCACTGAGCTTCGCGGCGAAGGCTGATCTTTCTCCACAGGGGCATTTCAGAGTGGTACCGGGAGGACCCCGGGGCCTGGGAGAAGCAGGGTCTTCAGTGAGAAGCCGAGGTGAGTGGGAGGCCTTCTCCTCCCCCAAAGCACTCTTCCCGTCACGGGTTCACATACTGGACATGGAGATGCCACTCTGAGCTGTGCTGTCTGGACCCTGATATTTCAGAGATCCCAGAGACCCAGGCCTGGTTCTAGTTTCCACCTGCGCTATCAGAGCTCTTCCTGCAATGTCCCTGGGAAGGCGAAGCTTGCTCCTTTGCCCCCGGCGCTCCTGGGTCTGTGTGCGTCCTCTTTCTAGAGTGGAAGTTCCCGGGGCGGCTGTGCTGTACTTGGGCTGGCGCTGAGCACCTGAGGCTGCTGGTTTTCATCACAGACGTTTGCACAGAGCTCAGAAATGCTTGCCCGTGACCCACTGCCACCCTCCTCCTGCCCGAGGGCTTTCTCTCTGTTATCCCAACAAGCTCTCCGTCAGTCGGGATGATTACGCTAATTCATGCCAGCCTCCTATGGGAACTGAGAGACCACCTTGACCAAGAGAGGGAACTTCTGGCTTGTGAAGTAAATAATGCAAGGTTCTGTGTCATCGCTTATTAACAGTCTTCCCTAGTTAAATTCCTCAACATTTCTGAGATTGCGTCTCCCCAAGTACAAATCTACCGTGGTAACATGCTCTCCGTGATCTGCTCGTGAAGTAGTTACCACTACATAGTATAGAAGCTGTCCTGATTGTTACTGCAGGTCCCTGAGTTTGGGATTATGATCCTTGCTCCCTGGAGGGTTTTAGGAAAATACAGTCATAAGAGGACAGTGAAAGACGCAGGCCATCGCTGTGCTGAGCTTAGTCCCCTCACCACTTATAGGGGTCTGCCATTTACTCAGTGACACTGGCCTTGAATTCCGGGCCTCAGCCTGCCTCTTTAGCTGAGGACAAGCGAACCCCCAGGGAGCAGTAACCTGAGTCGCTTTGATCCTAGCACAGGGCCCCATGAATATTCAGGGCTGGGAATGGCCCTGGGGGAAAAGACAGAATGAGGAGTCCTTTCGCAGACCCTTCAGCCAGCTCAGTAAGGTGCCACAGCTTTGTATGAGCCTCTACTCCTGTCCAGAGCCCGGCTCAGCATGCCCTTGCCCCACAGAGTCCCAGAGTGGCCCTGGGGACAGCCTGGCACTGCATTTGTGAGCTGTCCTGGCGCTGCTGCTCTGAGGACAACCCTGGGAGTACCCTGCCTGTGGCTGGTAGCAACAAGCAGCCCATCAGAAGTCCTGTGCCAGCATGGGAGGACCTGGAGTAGACCAGCACCCCCAAGGCCACG